>JAJLWC010000020.1:0-148384 GCA_030674195.1 Starmerella stellata | reverse complement strand
CCTCCCATGACCATTTCAACTATAAATACAGTTATTTGACCACCCAGTATTCACATCGAGTTCACAATGCCCTCTTCCACTCAATCCATCATCTCCGAGATCAAAGCCGACAAGACTGTCGACAACAAAGCCCCTAACGAGGTCGAGCAGCCCCAAGACCAAGGTCTCTGCTGGGGTTGCGGGTGCTGCACTATCGCCTAGATTCCACCCTAAGCCCATCTTTTGTTAACCACCGCTGTTAACCCCACACTCTTCAAACCACACCGGTATGATATCTGCTTATAGAAATTATACATATCTAGTCATTATTTCATTGAATTTTCTTCTTTTTCATTGATAATACAAAGCAAACTATTCTGTCCTCGACTTCTTCGGGTCCTGGTCCTGCTGTGACGGCCGTTTCTCTGGGTCCTGGCGGTCGAAAGCCGGGAACCGCGGCGCTGCAAACGCATTCACAACAGGATTAAACGGCTGAGTGGCCGGGAGGCCGAATGCGTTGGTTTGCGGAGGGTTGCTGAACGAAGAAGAAGTGTCGGAGCCGTGATTGCTGTCGTCCTCAGGAAGCCCGCCCTTTAGCCTGCGATTGCGAGCGACCAAATCGTCGATTTTCGCCTGGAGTTCCGAATTGGTTTTCTCGAGTTTCAAGACTTTCTGCCCGACGAGTTTAGACCTGATTTCGAACCGTTTCTCGCATTTACTCTCGACCTCTTTCTGCACTGTATCGAGTTTAGACTTGACCAACTCCTTCACACGAGCCTGCTCGGCTTCTAAAAGCTCTGACTCAAACTGCTTGACTTCCTCTTCTGAGGTTTTCGCTACAAGTTTCGACCTCAGCGTCTCGTCGTCGTACCTGACAACAGGATCCAACTCGTCTCGAGGCAGAGTGATCTCTTCAGGCTCAGATTTGGCTACTTCCGGCTCGGGTCTGACTAGTTCAGTTTGCTCGGGCTCGGGTTTGACGATTTCAAGCTGGTTGGATTGCTGAGAACGCAGTTCTTGCTCAATTGCAGGCCTTAATTCCTGCTCAATAGCAGGGCGTAGCTCGTTTCTTATTTGGTCTTCTAGTTCAGTCCGGTTAACCGCTGACGATTTCGCCGCTTCAAGCTCGCTTTTAGCAGTCGAAAGCTCGTTTCTAGTGTCCGTAAGCTCGCCTTTAGTACCGGTAAGCTCATCCTTTGCGCTCACAAGTTCCGTATTAATACTTTCCAGCTTCTCCTTCAAGCTGTTCAGCTCAGACTCCTTCGATTCAAGCTCCTCGACTCTCTGTTTGGCTTGCCGTAATTCCTCTTCTAATAAAGCTTTGCCAGACTCGGCTTCTGCTAGTTTGTTAGCAACAGAAGCGCGCTCGGCCGCCTGTTTCGAGCAGTCTTCTTGTAATTGCACAACCTGGTCTTCCAGGTTGTTGACTTGCTCGACCAGCTCGTTGTCGCGCTGTTTATGCTGCACTTCCTGCTCCTCGAGCTGGCGCTGCAGATCAGACTGAGAACTAGGCCGCTGCTCGGCAAGCTGGCGCAGATCGCGAACAACTGAAGCCAGTTCTTCGGATCGCGCTGTAGCAGCTGAATCGTGAGCCATCAAATCCGCAGTCAGTTTTGCTAAACTACTGTCCTTTTCGCTGATTTGGGAACTGAGCAGTTCTAACCGACCAGTCTTTTCCGCAAGTTCCTGAGAAAGCAGATTGATCTGGTGTAAAGACGTTTGGTTAGCCGCATTAACGCTCTCGAGCTGTACAATCGCATTAGAGTGCTCTAAACGAAGACTCGCGAGTTCCTGCTCAAGAACAGCGCGAGCTCGTTGAAGGTCTTGGACTTTGGCTTCGGACTCGACTAGTTTCGCAGCATTTGCAGAAGCAGCAGACGTGTTGGGAGCAGACGCACTCAATTGTGGTACCTGGGTAGGGGGTTGTATAGGATGCTGTGGGGCGGGTTGGGGTACAAATGTGGTTTTAGCCTCGAGTTTCTTGCGCAGGTCTTCATTAGCGCGTTTCGACTCTAAACACTCGAGGTTCAGTTTGTTGTACTTCAGTTGTAGCGTTTCCAATGTTTTAGTGACCTCTTCAACCTCTTCTAAACTGATTTTGGTGTCGAGTTCAGCCGCCAGCGACCGGCACGCGTGCAGCAACCGCTCGTTCTGGAACTGGACGTCGGCAACCGATTTAAAAAGAACGAAATTCGTGCTCACGATATCCTTGTTCTCGTCCTGGCTGCGTTCACACTCCTTTCTTAAGTCTGCTAGCTGCCGCTGCTCGTTGGGCAGCAGAGCCCTGTCCAGCAGCTTCTCAGAAAGCAAACACAGAACCTGCTGCCGTAGATCGTTTATTCTGTGCGAATTAGCCGTTTGCAGGTCGCGGAGATCGTGAGCTAATGATTTCGTCGCTTGCAGCTCGCTCTCCAGCTCAGTATTCCGTTTCTTGGACTCCTGCAGTTCATTACTGAATTTCGTCGCTTCTGCTTGTGCCTCTGCACACTGTTTAACCAATTTCTCCATATCCGGCGCGCGCAATTCGAGTTCAGTAGCCACGAGGTCCATTTCGCGCCTTAGAGCCAAGAACTGGCTGCGCCACGTCGGCTCGTCAGTCATGTCGAGCTCTGCAATCCATTCCATCTTTAACGCGTCTTTAACCGACTGCGGCACGTTCAAACTGTTGAGCTGGTCTGCCACATGCTGCAGCTCCTGCAGCTGCGATTCCAAGCTCGATCGCTCTACAACGAGCTTCTCGAGCTCGGACTTCACTAATTCGAACCGTTTCTCGAGCCTCTCTTCGTTCAAACGCGCTTGGCGAGCAGTTGTTTCGGCAGCAACGTTCTTGTCGCGCAGGCTGGCGAGCTCGGTCCTGAGCGCGGTGATTTCCGCTGTCTGGTTAGCGAACTGCGCTTTCAGTACTTCAAAAGCTTTAGACTTCCCGTCAAGAGTGCTGCGAAGCAAACTCGCTTCGCAAACAGCGCTAGCCAGGCGTGTCTCCATACCGCCTTGTACTCTAATTACTAATCAATGGTCGCTCAGTATATTCTAGCGCATGAGTCTACACAGCGCAGCGGCGACGTCTACGCACTAGTCAACACGCGGTCCGGGATATGCGCTGCATTGGGATGCGGCGATCTCGTCGAGATTCCGACTGAGGACCCTAGCCGGCACGCCAACACCGGTGGATCCGATGCTGAAAGTGGCGGTGACGTCGACGATGTGGATCCTGTGCTTTCAGGCTATGTTTCGACCCCGATTGTGAAGGCTGGCCTGCACCATCTTGCTGCAAACTCTGAGGGCACATTAGTAGCTGTTGTCTCGTTCGACGGCGGCGTCTATGTCTACGATTTGAGCACTAACGAGCTGAGCGAGAAAATCAAGATAAAAAACGCGTGGACGTGCTGTTTCACGAGCGACGACGATCTGTTGGTAGCCTGTTTAGACGGTACTGTCTACCTGTGCCGCAGAACCGAGCTGTCGACGCCGATTGCATGGTTCGACGACCAGAGCGAGACGTCGCCGTGTTTGGCGATCGATTACGCTAACTGCGGCTCGCGCGGCGCGTTAGTCGTGTGTGCGTATGCGAACGGCAGAGTCAAGGTGTTCAACTACACCTCTCGACGCGTCGCTTTCTCGCTTCCTAGCCGCCTGACACAGCCGCGCGCGATTAAATTCAGCTGGACGGGCGAAACCGTCGCTGTTGCGGGCGAGAGCTCGGTATGGCTGTTCAGCGTAAAGGGCGGCCGGTTTATTGGCAGTTTGGAGTCGGAGAACACTGTCTACGATATCGCGTTCAGTCCTGGCTCTGACAGACTGCTGACAACCGACGGCGACGGGTTTGCCAGAGTGTGGGACGTGCAGTTACTGGAACAGGTGTTCTCTACGCAGGTGTGCAAACAGCCGCTGTTCGCAGGATGCTTTATAAAACCCACAAGCCGGGCTATTAACGGCGCCCAGCAGGGATTCGCCGTAGCCGGCGCTAATGAGACGGTTGTTTGGTACCGCGAGGCTGCTTAGATTTCCTACGAAAATATCTGATATCCTCTCTATATTCATATCCATATATTATATTATGTTATATTCATATTCATATTCATATTCATATTCGCTTAATTTACTAGCCTGTTCGCTTATTCGCTTACTTTCTTGAGTTCTTCGCTTAATGTTTAACCCGTGCCCTGTTTAACATATGATCTATACAACATGCAATATGCAGTATGCAGTATGCAGTATGCAATTTGAATTTAATTTCGTATATCATTAATCTACACGGCTTAACGCATTCCGTCGAGCCTCTAAATGCCCGAACGGGTTCTTCAAACTCCGTTCTAATTCGATCCAGTCGTCGTACAGCTCGGTTCTAGGGACTAAAGAGAGCGCCTGTGAGTAGAGCGCCCGTTTGCGAAGAGGGCTTACAAGGAACTCGATTAGTTTTCGAATAAACGGGAGCTGCTCGTGTTCAGGAACTGTTTTGACTTGATTAACTGATCGCATCGGGTCTGGTTTGGCCGCCTCTAGAAGCGTCAAAGTATGCTCTGACAATTCCACATTGTCTGCTTCCATTTCTGTTGACTCTGGGTTGGGCGTAGTCGTGTTGGGCGTGGCAGTCTCTGATGTAGGCCCGTTTTGAGCGTTTTGGGCGTTTTGGACGTTTTGAGCGTTTTGAGGCATTGCGAACTGAGGAACGAACTGCTGCGCCATGCTCAAAACATCCGACTGCAATCGTGGTTCTAATTCCACTGCGAATCTCCATAACTGCTCGCTTTTCGGGCACTGCAGAAGACCCATATGCACACACTGCAGCTGCATCTCGGTAGTGGGTTCGCACTGCACGGCCTGGACCCATAACTTCTCGCTTGTTTTCATGAGTTTCAGCCCTCGCGCCAGCATCGACCGGCGCTCGGCTGCCGGAAGCAGTTTCGCGAGATCTAAATACATCTGGTCGTTCGGCGGGCACGAGTAGATCCCGCTTGTCAAAATTTGCTTGGCTTTGATAGGCGGAAGCAGCGCGGCTAGCTGGATATAAACGCTCGCGTTTTTCGAGTCGCTGCGCAGCTCGGATTCCAGTTTCTCTATTTGCATCGTTTTCGTCTCGTCTGCAGAGACTGGAGCCGCGTACGTTCGTTGCTGGTTCTGCATGTCGCTGTTGATCCTGTGGTACGTCCGCAGAGTGTCGACGGCTGGCGGCATATTAGCCCATTCCTGGAAACTCGCCGAGCCTGCAGTTTTCGTGTCTACACGTTTACTGCTGTTAGTGCTGTTAGTGCTGTTAGTGCTGTTTGCGTCGTTTGCCGGTTTGTCGAGCTGTACAGATCTTCGTTTGCGTTGGTACTTTTTGCGCTCGGCCTCTTCGTAGATGTCTTGCACGCTCACTGCTGACGCTGACGACGTAGGCCGAATATCAGCGCTTGGTTGCGGCAGTTTCGGGAACTCGGGTTTGGTTTGTTTGTTGAACCCGACGGCGCCTCGTCCAATACCGGGAACGTACCCGGCTGGCGGCTGGAGACGGAGAAAGGGTCTGTCCATTGCTCGCTATTTTAGAAGGCAGACTTGCTCGAGTGTTCAGCTGACAGGTGTGGTCGGGGTTGTGGATAGTTAGTCCAAGTCTAAATAATTAGGGTTAGTTCACTAGTCCACTATTTACAAGTGAGTAGGGTGTATGGTTCTATAGTATAGTTCTATAGTTTACTAGGTTGGTCAGTAAATAGACGCGTGACTAGACGCGTGATTAGACGCGTGATTAGACGCGTGATTAGACAGGTTTAGACGGGTTGGTCGGATGGAGGTTGATTAGGGTTGAAGGTGCTAGTTCAAGTAAAAGGGTAAAAGGGTTGAAGCTATGTGGCTGAACCTAACCTTATATTGTTACGTGACTAACGCGGTATCCCGGTGGTACGTCTCAGATCGCAGTGTTGGCTAGCCGGAAAATGCATCTCGTGTTCCTTGTCCATGGCCTGTTCGGCAACCCGTCGCATTTAAAGAGTATGCAGGAAAGCATTGACGGGCTGGCGTCTGCAAAGGGCTCGAACATCAAGGTCTACCGCGCGCAGACTGTGGCAACCATGCGCAGTTTCGACGGAATCGAGACAAACGCCGAACGGTTGTATGCAGAACTGCTCGAACAGCTCGCGGTAGTCAAACCAACGCATATCTCCATCGTCGGCTACTCGATGGGCGGGATCTGTGTCCGGTACCTTGTCGGCATGCTTCTGGAGGACGGCGTTTTTGATAAGGTAAAGCCGGTTATTTTCGCGACTTTCGCAACGCCGCATCTCGGCTCTTTGTTCATGGGCGGCTCTTTGTTCGGGTTCCTGTTCAATCTGTTCGGGCCGTACATGGTCGGTCCTAGCGGCTACGACCTGTTCAGGAAGTCTAAAGTCCTGCGTAACTTGGCAGATCCGAAACTGCCGTATTACAAGGGTTTACAGAAGTTCCAGAAACTCTACATTTTCGCGAACGGCGTCTCGGACAGGACCGTGCATTTCTGGACGGCCTACATCGCCGAAAAGAACCCGTTCGCGCAGTGCGACAGAGCCGCAGTCTGTACTTACGAGTCGCTGCCGGTTATTGTCGATATGGCATGCAGTAAATTCCGGTACGCTAAGGATACACCGTTGACGCCGAAGAAGGTCGCGTATAACTGTATATTCGCAGTGCTTATTACGTTCTTCTTCACAGTGTTAGTAGTGTTCCTAGCAGGAACGTCGACTTTTGCGTGGATTAAACACTCGCTCGGCCTCGCGAGCAGATCAGCGAAGAAACACCGTCATGCCACGACCGAGCGCGTGTTCGGCAGCTTGCAAAGAGTTCTAGAGACCACGGCTCCAGAAGACGACAACACTCTTGCATTGAACGACTCTACTGAACGCCGCGTCGAGGAATCGGTCAAAGCCGCCGATTCGCCGGGGTACGCGGGGTTCATCGACTCGTGTCCAGTGACTATTAACCTGCCGGAAGACGTTAAAACCGATATCGCCAATTTGAACGCCTTGCCGTGGCAGAAATACGCTCTGGTTTTGCCGGTTATCAACACTCATAGCCAGATCGTTGATCGCAGAGGCGGCAAGGGCGAGGGCAAACTGTTGATGGATTTCTTTGCATCGAAAGTCGTTAACGCGAACACTTGTAAATGCTCGAGCAGCGACAGCTCGAAATCGTGATTTCTATGCTCTGGCTCTGGCTCTAACTCTGGTTTTTCTCCTGCAACGCATATACATATACAGACCCAATAGACGAACAGACGCTACACGCTATACGCATGCACTATACACAGATATGCATACAATATACGCATACAATATACGCATACAATATACGCGTACAATACGCGTCTACGCATACGCAGCATTAAACAACCACACATTTCACTTCTCTTCACTGTCGGTATTACCCGTAACCTACCCTTGACCTTTAATTATGCAGCATGACGTGAAGTAGTTTGTGCGGTATGGTATGACATGTGGCGCGACGCAATGTAGTGTAATGCAATGCAGAGTGTATATACCCTTTCCCTATTTCCAAATCAGGATGCTAAAATGGCGTATAACAAAAGCTAATTTACAGCTACTCCGCGCTATTCAACTAGCGTCTAACTCTACTCTAGTTTGATGTACGAGCTAGGGAAAAGACCCACCTCGCCCTTTTCGTTCTTACCAGTGAACCACGCCTCGCTCGTCTTGTCAAGCACCTCAACCGTCTCGTCTTTGGCAAAAGAAAGCTCGTCAGCATCAGAACCAGCGTAGTCAAACAACGCAATACCTTTAGCCAGCACCTCGGGCTCAGCGTCAGCCTCGAGATCGCCGTCAAGCTGGACGCACGTCGCGGGGAAAAGCCCGGTCTCGCCTTTAGTGTTGCGGCCAAGGTACCAGTTCTCGTCGGTCTTGATGATATCCTCGATCTGCTCGCCTTCTTTAAACGAAAGCTCGTCGTCGTCTTGCGCCTCGAAACCAGTAACGGCTACACCAGTAAAGGTCTCGTCATTGGACTCGGCAGCTTCAGTTTCGGGCTCAGGCTCAGGCTCAGCAGTTTCAGGCTCAGTTTCAGGCTCGGGCTCGGGAATGGGCTGGCGGCGGGCAGGAGTAGGCACAGGCTCATCAGCGGGCTCGTCAACAGGCTCGTCAACAGGCTCAGGTTCACGAGCAGCACGAGAAGGAGGAGGGGGAGCAGCTTCTTCCTCCTCTTCAGGCTCGACTTCCTTAGGTTTGCTGACAGGTTCAGGGGTCTTCTTGGCGAATCTAGCAGCGAATCCGCCAACACTCGCTTTAGAAGAAGGTTCAGAGGCGTTGATTTCAGGACTGGGTTCACGTACAGGCTCTTTCTTAGAATCTTTCTCTTCCTCTTCTTCATGCTCAGGCTCCTCCTGTTCAGGCTCCTGTTCAGTCTTCTCTTCAGTCTTCTCTTCAGGCTCACGCTGAGAAACAGCAGGACGCGAAGGCTGAGGACGAGGAGTGCTAACGGGTTTACGCGACTTCACTTCGTGCTGAGGTTTGGCGCTGTTGACACTAGACTGGAACGCCTTGATTCTGTCAGCCAATGAACCAAGGTGCTCTTCCTCGGCTTCGTGCAGTTTATGCGCCTCATCACGGACCTCGTCTTCAGTAGTTTCCAAGCTCTGTTTCAGGTTCTGTTTGAACCCGTAGCTGGCTTTAGTGGCTTTCTGAACAGCATCCTCGGTCTTCTCAGAGAGGTTTTCGGCCTCTTTCTTGAATCTCGCGCTTGCAGCGTCCTTCTCTTTACGCGCCTGCTCACGGATCTTCTTTAAATCGATCTTGCCGACGGGTTTGTAGGAAGGCTCGATCTTCTCAATACGCGCATCGGCGAATTTACTGTTGCGGCCTTCAGCACGGATCTTTTTAAGGTCGATCTTGCCAACGGGTTTATAAGAAGAACTCGAGTCAAGACCAGCAATGCTCGTCTTGCCTTTACTGTCGTCGTCAATTGAGCCTTCGTTGCTGACAACAGGCTTCTTCTCTGAAACAACAGGTTTCTCCTCTTCGACTTTCTCTTCCTTCTTGGCAGGAAGTTCAGGCTCTTTTTCTTCCTCCTCTTCGTCTTTGACCGGCTTCTGGTTAAGCGGCTTGTCATCAGACTCGGTAGAAGAGCCCTTACCCTTGGTTTTAGCGAGTTTCAGTTTATTCAGCTCGTCTCTGACCGAGGAAGTATAGCCTGAACCAGACTTGACGCCAAGATCCGACTCGTTCACGGGTGCAGCATTGCCCCAATCCTTCTCGTCAGCTCCGTCCTCGGCCTTGACGTACCGCGGTTTAGTAGCAATTGACGGCTTGGCGCTGAGGGCGTATTTAGACCCGGCGGCGGCATTGAGCTTCTCGGCGATAATAGCCGGCGACAGCTCGTCACTAGCACGCGCTGTGATCTGCACGTGGTGACGAGGGAACTGTTTCGCCACGAGAGCAACATGCGCGTTGAATAGAAGACGCAAACGCGTGCTCACGTTCTCGCCGATCCATGCGACAAAGACGATTTTGTGCACACCGTTGACCTCAACGCGCGCGAAACCGTACTCGATGCGGCTGTCGTCGAACCCTTCACAGAAATCGTCCAGCCCGCCATCGCCGCTAGGGCCAGGCTCAAGGCAGTTCGAGCTGGGCTCGTACTCCATGATGGCATACGTGACTTTAGGGTCCGAAGACAGTACGCTCTCGTACAATTGCTGCAGTTCCGCGCCGTGTTCTTTCAAATCCAGGTTGAACGACATTGTTGCGTGTTAAGTCCACCGGCCACTTATGTCAGTACCTTAGTAATGGGATCGGCGCAGGCTGCTTGCCCCACCATTAATGCGGGGGGGGACGGAGGAGCCACGCTAATGCATGTATTGCCGCAATCCTGTAAGCAGAAAGTGACATCTGGCACAAATGTATCCTGGTCACAACCTGTATTAGATAACTGTGCTTGCGGTAAGTGGGACAACGTACTGGTACTTTGGGCACTTTACCTGCTTACACGGATACGGAAATGCAAAACAGCGTTTGCTAATAGGCGATCGGCAGTACAGGCTGCAATATATCAATGTACGTTCTTATCCTTAGCTATATTTGTCTTATTGTTTGTCTTTTTATTTGTCTTGTTGTTTACCTTGTTATTTATCTTGTTATTTATCTTGCTGTTTATCTTGCTATTTATCTTGCTATTTATCTGTGCGTATCGCACCGATCTATACATTTACATTTACATCTATGTTCATATTTGTTGTATTTACCTTGTATTTGTGTATATTTCCTATCTGAGTTGTTGATCTTCGCAGTGTTTGTGTTTGCTTGTTGCATACAGATCATGCGTGAAATACAACCCTCTTTGCGTGAATACTTAACGCCTTTCTACATATACTGTAAAAGTATGTTTTCACGCCCCAATCTGCCTCTACCGAGATCGATGATCAGGTGCTTTGAATTCAGATGAACTGAATCGGCGCGTCAGGCTACACCGGTGCTTCGCCGTTTTAAGCTCGACTGTTTTTAGAAAGTAATTATAGACTGGCTGTTAGGGCGCTGCTGGATCACGCAGTGCAATTATAGATTTCTGATTATAGCATACTTAGTAAGAATCCGGTGAAGATGTATGAGATCGGTGCATGCGCTGGAAGCTCCTCCCTGTACAATAGGTAATACATAGGGTGAGAGTGGGCAGCTGCTTATGGTTGCTCACTAAGGCACAACCCATGTTTATGGTCGCCCATGTCCACCTATGTTCATTCGTGTTCTATGATGTGTACCCGTAACGTTTCTGCACAATTAATCGAGAACAGTAAATATACTTTTTGGCGATTCTGGGCAAGAGAATAAAAAAGCTATTTGAGGGACTTAAGTCTCTATTTTTGTTTACTGACACAATAAACACCCATTTTCGGTCTGTTTGACGTAACCCACTGGGCTTGTTTTACTATTGTCTCTGACCTGATTCAAGGGGTTGTGCGTTTTCAAATATTATTCTTAAACATTTGGTTCGAGATATGCACTCTATCTGCCAGTCTGCACTTGCCACAAATAATATCGGATACTATTCTAACTAAGTTCATATAATGGCAGATAATAAACCCCCAGTTACACCATATACCAGGTTGCAACGGTTACTGAATTAAATGAGAATTCCATTTATAAGTCCGCGTTATTGTATAAAATGAGCGGGTAGTGATAGATTTGGCTATTACGAAAAAGCATAGGAACAACACAGGAAAAACACGCCGTGCATACCATTGAATCAAATTTACTAGACGGGAATGCATTGTACAACCCGATGCTTTTTTATATATAAACAGAAAGAAATAAAAAACCAACTAAGCCCGAAAATCACACTCTTTGTACTCTGGAACAGCGGTTTGTGTACAACTTTAGAATGGCCGCTGGCGTGCTTAGCTTGCAAACGGGACTATTAGGTTTGCGGTTAGCGTATACATGTACACACACACACACATACATGTACCCTGCAGCCTACTCAATATCTACTTCATGCGTCACATTACCTAATAGGCGCATTTTATGCAGGTTTTCTATTACGACCTACTATACGCTGGTTTTTTATAGACTTAAGGCAGTTCTTGTTACTCATTGAATCACGAGTTTGATAGCACCTGTTTTAGTGTACACTTTTTGTATATCCATCACCAGAAAATATAGATCACATGGCGTGTATACTGTAAAACCAACACCAGCACCACTTTCGTCCGTTTCCGCCACCTCTCATTCCTCTTTTCACTCTCTTCATCACCTCTCCCTCACCCCTTTCCCATCCCTATAGCGTTTGAACAGGGTATGTGCAATATTATATAATATTACCTATAACGTAGGTATCACTTAGATCGTGGTATTACCTAGAAAGTACACATTGCCATAAATGATAGTATTGCATAAGAGCGCCGACTCTGTTTGTGCAACCACAGCCACGTGTGTCTTAGAATGCGAGTGTGCGCACATAACAGTGGAAGTAGAGATAGCAGTATTTGAAAATCTAGCTAGGCGCTAATTACTCTGGATCTATTTTTATCAGCCCTTCCCCCCTTTCTTCTTACCCCCTGAATAGCCTGTATGCGACGGCGATCGAATCTGCAAGTGAAGACGCACCTCACGCGCGCGCAAGATTCTGTTTTTAATTTCCGCAGGCACCCAGTAGGTTAAACCCTTGCCCATGTTAAATGAAAGAAGGCCATGTGTCAGCGCTTGACGTTTGCGTCTCAAGCCTTCTCTAGCCAAAAACAGCCCAGCGGGAACCTGACGCCGGTTTTGTAACCCTTCCTTCACTTAAGCATCCTGCGATTGTACTAAGCTGCAGTTTGCACTTTGACCCGCTAGGTTCCTAATTCGGCTTGCTTCTTTAACCGCATTCTCGACTTGACTTCGTTCACCTTTCAACAGGAACCAAAGAGGCTTCTTCGCAAACAGAAAGGCCAGCCGCAGCTTTGTCCCGTTCAGTCCCGACTCGTGTCATTCTTTATTTACCAAACCTCTAAGCTTTTCTACAAAAAAGAGGCTTTTATCTTCGAAGGCCAAACCCCATAAAACGGCACCCATAAAACGGCACCCATAAAACGCTTCTAGAAGGCAACTAAACACGGCACTAACAAGCTACTAAACAAGGCATCACGGCAAGCATCCAAAGAGCCTTGAAACCCCTTTGATCTGATTCATTTCCAAGCACAAACTACATATATCCAAATACCACCGCATATGCGTGAAATCAACCCGCATTACACGTTCCCGGCGTCGCCGCCGCAGTCATCGCCGCATGCTGAGCCAAACCAGACGCTGCAGCCGTCAGCGCTGCCGAAACCGACGAATCTCGGTCTTTCGCCGCAACCACGCAGAAGGCACCAGCACCGCCGATCAGGCGCCATGTCTGAAGATCTGAGCGCGGCAGATATCGCTATTTGGGCGCACGCGCCGACGCAGCCGTTCCAATCGCCAGCGCCGTCGATCAAGCCCGTCAATATGGCGAAACCTACTGCCTCAGTGGTCCCTACTGTTATCAAGCCGTTTCAGGTATCCCCCACCCCGTTTATAGAACCGAACGACAGCGTTTTCTCGTCTCCGCATGTCCAGCGCGTCAGCCCGCCTACAATGCGTGTCGTCGGCGAGCCTGGCGAGTTGACACAGCCCCTGAACACCGACTTGAATATGGAAACAAGCATGGACGCCGATTCTAATTCGAATACAGATACTGATATGATGTCTGCGGACCCAATTATCTCGGATCTGCAGAACACCGACCTCAAGAAACCGGGTCTGTTGAAACCGCGGAGATCGCGGTCCTCGTCGTCAATGGAAAGCGCAGCAGCCTCTACTTCTTCACCTACAAAGAGCAAGAAGAAACGGCGCTCGTTCGTCTCGTTGTTCAGGAAATCCAGCCCTCCATTGAGTTCAGGCAGCGGAGTATCCTCGTTTTCAACGACTTCTGTCCCCTCTGCATATTCAACTGGCCAACTAAACCAGCAGAACAAGCTGAACCCAGGCTCAGGATTCAATTCCAGCACGTCCACTGTCAACGCCTTCAGTTCAAGCGCTGCTCTGCCGTTTGCTTCTAATGCGACTACGCAAACATCGCCCCAGAGCTCGAGCTCGTCGATGTCGGACAGTGACAGTTTAAGAGTGAGCGAGCAGCGCGCACGGCAAGAAGAGGAGTACGAAGAGGATCTGGACGGCGATTCTACGCTTGTAGCGCCGCCATTAGTTCCTCATGTCATTCCCATTGCTAATGTGAACCCGATTGCGCCAATAGCGCCTTTGGTTCCTTTGACGTCTGCCCAGCAGGGGCTTCCTCATACACCCGTTTTCGGAGTCGACGATTTCGACGGTCTGCCGCGTATTGATTTGAACGAAGCGCTTAGCTGCTCTTTCGACCACAGAATGCGGGCGGCTGATCCTCCAGGATCGCCGTTCAGCAGGAAATCGTGTATCCAGCCAGTTTTAGAAGAAGAGGATGAGAGCGACGGAAGCTGTGCTCAGCTTGGAAGAACCAATTCGACGAGGTCTTATGCCGACCGCGTCAGTTTAGACAGAGCCAGTTTAGACAGAGCCAGTTTAGACAGGTCGAGCTCGGACAGACCGATTGCTTTCCGCCGGCCTAAATCCGCGCTGACCCAGGACCCCGGTCTTCCCAAAACCCCGCGGTCACAACAATCACAGCCATCGCCGCCGTTGATTCGTGTGAAAAACGCAAGGCCGGCTTACGACCAGGTTTCCAGTCTCTCAATTCTCGATCCTAAACCGCAGCAACAACAGCAGAATCAGCCAAGCAAGCATCAAAGCACGCTGTCGCAGCAGACCAGCATTTCTAAACAGGAGCAGGAGAAACTGCAGCAGCAGCAACTGCAGCAGCAGCTACAGCAGCAGCTAAACAAGTCAAACCAAGCGAGCGCTCTGCCGCAACCACATCAATCCAAACAGTCGCAATACCAGCAACACAGCGCTCTTGCTCAGCAGCGCGTTTCGGGACCGTCAAAAGGACCTTTGCCGCAACGGCAGTCTTCACAAACCACCCCTCTGGAGAAACAGCAGCCGCAGCCGCAGCTGTCGAACCAACCAATTCATTCTCAGTCTAGGGGCCATGCCCGGAAGCGCAGCCTTTTAGACAGAATCATGGGACGCTAGTCCTTTAATACGCTGTACTGATCAGGTATACGTATATGCATCATCGCATTATCCATGTACTCAATCCTATTTAATTATTATAACAAAAAATACCAGACTCTACCCTTCTTAACATCCACCCTTCCCACTCGCCGTAGCTTCTGAAATTATCGAGCGCTTATCAGTTATTCCTGTCGAGCTGATTGAGCTGATTGAGCTGATTGAGTTGATTGTTTTAATTGTGTGATTGTGTGATTGTGTGATTGTGTGACTGTGTGATTGTTTTGGTTCAGTTTACATTGTTGTTATGGTCGGGAAAATAGCTCTGTAGTTTAGTTTATGCTAGACTTTTATTCATTGCTACGTCCACAAGTGTCCACTCTCATTCTATATTATATTATAGAACGCACTGCGTATATACTTTATCCACACTATCCATTCCAGCATGGCGGTGCGCACGTCTGTACTTATTCGTATCTAAACCGCCTCGCTTTCGCATGAACCCGATCGGACTAATTATAAGGGCAAGGTCAAACGCGAAACCAAATTGTGCGCGTCTGCCAGACGTCGGAACCGACATGTAAACACAGGGTACAGGGTTCTGTATGACGTGCTAGCGCGGATCTTTAATTGGGATTTCTCAATTAGGAAATACTCTAGTTGACGATTTGTAATACATATGCAGCAAGCAATCCATGGTTAGATCTAAATGGATTCCAGACCGCGACGCTGATTGCGAATGGTTCAAGACATTGAAGTGAGATTAAGAGCTTTAGCAGCAAATTCTCAGATTGAAATGTGTTTTTGTTGTTCATATTTGCTAGACCGGTCCTGATTCGAGTTTTTTTTGCCTCTTTCCATTTTCTATTTTGTGTATTATATTCGTATTACGTGCGCACTAGTCAATTACGGCGTGGACGGTGCCTGCCAAGTAAACAATTTCAGTATGGGAATACGGTTCAGAGTTATGTTTGTAAGAGCATTAGATTTCTGGCATACCGATTCGAAATAATCAGAACTGATTTGAGCGTGGTAATAAAAACTGAAATTAGCAGGAATTGAGTGGAATTGAACAAAGCTAGAAGAAGGCTGGTAATGTGTTTGATCGCGCGAAATTATTAAAATGCTACTTGTTTATGCTACTTGTGCTATACGTGTTAAATGTGCCATGATTTATCATGTACACCATGTACACCATGGCATACCATGTACCTTGTATGTACCATGTATGTACCATGTTGTATGTACCATGTATGTACCATGTATGCACACCCGCGCACGATGATAAATCAGTACAAGCGATGTAACTCTTCGCACCCGATGAAACGACGCATTCGCAAAGAGCGCAGACTTGATGCAGTGCTAATAATTATTTAGGTATCTTAGCTTTTTTATTGCTTATATTACAATTTCTGCCGGCAAGTGGGAACCAGAATACGGCTAGAAGTGTAGATTAATCTTTCCGACCTGCTGAGTAGTGTTATTATGGAATGACGGACGTGGATCTCTATACGCCGGTTGTAGCCGAAAATTTCGCCCAGATCATTCAGAATGTCCAGTTCACAGTGCTGTGGTTCCTGTTCCGTGCTGCTCTACTCTTGGCAGTGCTAGTTCCTGTTCTTATAGTACTTGTGAAGCATCTGATGAAGTCCTGGTCTGGATGAACCGTTACAACGCGATTCAATGCAGTAGAGTGCACAAAACCACATCCAGCATAGAAGCATATCACAGTAGCATATTCCAGCATGAAAGCGACTCAATTCAGAACAAACACCATGTTAACAGGTAAACAGTGAGCAACCTAATTACGTTACTACGGAACTGAAAGGGAAGCATGACGATGAACCGACCATTAATATATCTCTGTATACTTCTATTGTATTCTTCTATTGTATTCTTCTACTGTATACTTGTACGGTATAGTTTTAATGTATACTTTTAATGTATACTTTTAATGTATACTTGTACTGTATAGCTCTATTGTATAGTTCTATTGTATAGTTCTATTGTATAGTTCTATTGTATAGTTCTATTGTATAGTTCTATTGTATAGTTCTATTGTATAGTTCTATTGTATAGTTCTATTGTATAGTTCTACTGCACACTTGTACTCTACGCTTGTACTGTATATTGTACTCTACACTTGTACGGTCATACGTTCGAATTTATCTTGTAGTCACTATATTCCAGTTAAACTTGCTTTTCGCTGTCAATTTGCACCCGTCGCATTACACATATACACTTGTCAAACACTTGTCTAAGTTCAATAAACCTTTAATTTATTATCAGCTTATATTCACGATACAAAGTGCTATAAGGCGCTATGAGGTGCTATAAGGCGCTATTGCTACCACATTCGAATCCATACAAATAACGCTCTGTTCTACCTACTTGAATAGCATGTAATATCGGACAGGTGAGTCCTGCACTTGTGACCTGCAGTTCACGTGTGTAAGTTGATTAGGACGCACAAGCATACCTAAGTGATTATCAAACAAAATTTCAATTTGAGCAAATGAGAAGCGCTGCGATTCAAAGAGACACAAACGAGACGAAAATCAGCGTTCTGCTGAATGTAGACGGCGGCGAGCTCGACCAGACTGAATTCAAAGCCCGCAGCACCGGTGGCGAGGTCCAGAACACGGGGTCCCAGCAGATCGGTGTCGACACTGGACTCGGGTTCCTTAATCACATGCTGCACGCCCTGGCGAAACACGCTGGATGGAGCATGCTTCTTGTGTGCAAAGGCGATTTATACATCGACGATCACCACACTGCTGAAGACTGTGCTATCGCCGTTGGCGCTGCGCTCAAGCAGGCTCTTGGCGCTCTTAATGGCGTCAAACGGTTCGGGTACGCTTACGCCCCTCTTGACGAGGCTCTTTCCCGGGCTGTTGTTGATTTGAGTAACCGTCCTTACACCGTCAGCGATTTAGGACTCAAACGCGAGAGAATCGGCGATCTTTCAACTGAGATGATCCCTCACGTGCTCCAGAGTTTCGCGCAGGCCGCCGGAATCACTATTCACGTAGACTGTCTTCGTGGCGACAACGACCACCACCGCGCCGAGTCTGCTTTCAAGGCTCTGGCTCTGGCTATTCGCCAGGCGACTACGCTTACTGGCCGCGACGAGGTCCCTTCTACTAAGGGTGTTCTTCGTTAGTTAATTGCTCAGTTAATAATGCGGAAAAATATCAGTGTATAGACTATGATTGGAAACTACTTGTAAACATGTAAAGATGCATGTAAAGACGTATATAAAGACGTATATAAAGACGTATATAAAGACGTATACACACGCATTGGTGATATGCACTGGAGATGCGTAATTACCAGCGCACTACAAAGAGTTAAGGGTAAACCGGTCCCAACGAGTAGTAAGCATTCAGCACTGCACAAAGAAGTGTGCTACAAGTGTGCTTGGATACTGTTGGAGCCTAAGGCTTATGTCATCCCTCTCCTCTATATAAACTCTCACTTAACAGTATGTACCTTATCTTAATCTCAGTCTATTTAGGTCAATCAGGCGTATTCTGTCTCTCAGGTGACATCATACTCCAACAGATACCTTACACTACAGCTGCTTGTGTGTGGCAAGTATGGGTAAGGGCTGTAAGGGGTAGCTTACTAGGGATCATGCATATGTAGTAAATCAGTGCATGCGGTGGGCTAGCTTTGCAGGGGTGTATACGCCATTCAGCGGCAGCATGTCCAGCGAACTACAGGAGTATCGAGCATTGAAATCAACATCGACGCCAAAACTAATCAGAACTCAGCATCGCGAGCATCGCGAGCACAGACGCGCTTGACCACGAGCATTCCAGACTCGAGATCATATTCGAAACAGCCGCAAGCTAACCCTACTTCCAGGGTACGCGAACGCATAGCACGTCTCGTGCTGAAGCGAGAGTGAATCAGAAATCTGCCGTTGGAATAATAGACAACACGTACATACGCACGTGAATGCGCCGTATCTAGATTAGAAGATCAGACTTGCATAAAACGCTAATAATGCTCTATGTTTATAAACAGTTTTTCTGCACCCAATCAGCATGCCTGCCAGACTCCTGACCCTGGAAATACACGCAGTCGCGTACTTTATAACCGCAGAGCCGCAATCGGGTCTGTTATCACCGTTATGGGCCTGTGCTGCGCTGGGTATAAACACATGGCTAGGCAGGTGTATACCCGCGCCCCTCTCTATCTTTAGTGTCATTTCTAATCTGCTGTATAATCGCTTTTCTCTCCCCTTCCTTCCCCCTTAACCGATGTTTACCTGCCTTTTCTAAATCCGCCGACTACATAAGCACTTACTAACCCTGAAGGTAGGTCCTCTCGGTGTATAGAAGCGTTGCCAGGAGCCTTACAGACCCACATCAAGGTAACGGAAGCAGAAGTCGGAAATGGCTATGCGACCAAAGACCGTTGGCCGGTATAAACGCCTTGAACGAATTGGTCATGGCAATTTCGGCATCGTCTACCGAGGCGTCGATATAAAGACTCGCAAAGTCGTCGCGATCAAAACGCTGGATCTGGACAGCGTCGACGACGACGTGGAGAGCGTGCAGCACGAGGTCACGCTGCTGGCTCACCTCTCGCAAGCAGAGTCTTCGAATGTAACCAAATACTACGGCACAGTCATCGACGGATCGTGTTTGTGGATTATAATGGACCTGTGTGCTGGCGGGTCTCTGCGCACGCTGCTGCAAGCCGGCTCGCTGGACGAAAAGCTTACAGCTGTTGTTTTCCGGGAAATCACTACAGCAGTGGCTGCAGTGCATGCTGAAGGGATCATCCATAGAGACATCAAAGCCGCTAATGTGCTTGTTACGCTTGAAGGGCATGTAAAACTCTGTGATTTCGGAGTGGCGGCCAAAACGACCGGCCAGGCTAAACGCATGACGGTAGTGGGCACGCCGTACTGGATGGCGCCCGAAGTTATTACTGAAGGAAGCAGTTACGACAGAAAGGCGGATATCTGGTCATTGGGGATCACATTCTACGAAATATTCACAGGCAAGCCGCCGTACGCTGAGCATGAGGCGATGCGCGCATTAATGCTGATCACTAACCAGCGCCCTCCGCGGTTAGAAGGGCCGAACTACCCGCCGCTGGCTAAAGACCTTATTGCGCAGTGTTTAGACGAGGATCCGAGCGCCAGGCCGAGCGCTAGCCAGCTCCTGAAACACAGGTTCATTACTTCTTACCAAAAAACGCCTACAACCGTGCTGAAAGTGTTAGTCGACCGGTACGTCAACTGGAAAAAGAAGCACGAGACACAACGCGACAGTCTTCTGAGTTTCAATCCGCATGCGAACTGTGACGAAGACGGCGGAATCGGGACTGAGAAACACGACTGGTCTTTTGATCTCAGTTCTGAGAACGTCGATCCTAAAAACGGGCATAAATACTCTTCTGACAGTTTAGACGACGCGCCTGATGCAATCAGAGAGGTTTTCGGGCTAGCACCGACTGGAGACGACGATCTTCCTACTGGAGACGACCAGATGGACGAGAAGGCCGAGAAATCTGAGAAATCCGAGAAATCCGAGAAATCCGAGAAAGCAGAGAAAGTAGGCACTGGCGAAACTGGGTCGACTCAACCCGATCAGGTTTTAGGCAAAATAACAAGTCAAACAAGCCAGACTAGTCAAACTAGTCAAGTAAGCCAAACGAGCCAAACGAGCCAAACGGCTAGCCAAACGGCTAATCAAACAGCGAGCAGAACGCCAAGCCAAATCTCGGCTAACCAGACCCAGATCGACTTGCCTAGTGCTGATCAGGTAAGTGCGTTATCGAGCGAACGAGCTTACAGAGAACGAAGCCAATCAAACGAACGCATTTATAGAGAACGAAGCCACAGCGACCGCAGCCACAGCGACCGCAGCCATGGAGGCGAAAGAAGCACTGACAGGAGGAAAGGACATAAACCAGGCCATAAGAATTATACCCAGCCAATGTCCGTGGATACCGAGAACAAAGAAATGCATTCCCAGCAGCAAGCTGGTTTCGAAGAAGACGTTCCGCAAATCCCCCCGTTCTCGCCAACGCAGCCCTTCTTTGCGCCGCTTTCCAGAACTGGATCTACTGCTAAAACCGGCAGGACACGGAACCCAATACCGCAGCCGCTGCAATCACAGCCACTACAGCCGCAGCCATTACAATCTCAACCGCTACAATCGCAGCAGCAGTCGCAGCAGCAGCAGTTACAGCAACAGATGCAGCAGCAATTACAGTCGCAAACACCCACATTCACACCCGCGCTTGCTCCTGATTATTTCAGCAGCCCGCGGCAGACTAACCAGTTCCGAACCGATGACGAACTCGAGCTTTCTCCACAGTCTACGCCGCCAGTGTTTGTGAACAGGAACCCTAGTATCGCTCAATTGCCGCAGATCGCATTATCAGGCCAGTCGCAGTTCCAAATGCATCAGAATTCTGTCACTTCTAATGGATCCAACGGGTCGCTTGGATCGAGAACAGGATCGACTTGCGATTCAGTGAGCGGGGTCAATTCCTCGTTCTCTACTGGCCCTGGACCGTTACAATCGGCGCCGCCGTCGCCGAAAATGGGCCAGAAATCCGCCCCTCAACGAACCCAGCAAGTCAGACAGCAGTTCAAACAGCAATGGAACGAACCGAATGCGTGGACTGGCGGGTTTCCTCCAATGGCGCGCATCGACACGAACCTGCTGCTGGACACGACGCCGCAGCAGCTCGCATCCGAGCATGTCATCGAGCTGTTGAGCGGTCTGAAAATGGCGTTCGCCAGCCTCTCGACTCTGTGCGAGTAATCACGATCTCATGACCAAGAAACACAAGAAACGCAAGAAACACAAGAAAGAATAGAAGAACGAAAAAGAAAAAGAAAAAGAAAAAGAAAAAGAAAAACGTAACGAAATTTGCATGTATGCTTCGCCATCCTATATATATGTCTGTATGCCCATACGTGCATCCCGATTATATCGTGTGCATGCATGACACATGTATGCGCGCACAGACGTGCGCACAGACGCATACTCCCAACCTTGCCGTGCACTAAGTAGAATTTACTGGCACCGAGGTTCACATCAAGGTTCATATCAATGTTCACACCGAGATTCTCTTTGAGGTTCTCGCCGAGGTTCACATCGAAGTGTACAACTGGCTAATAGCGCTAATATATAGTTTCAAGAGCGGATTAGATACTCTTAGATATTCTTAGATATTCTCAGATCCTCTTAGATATTTCCAGGTGTTTTCGGATATTTTTAGACGTTTTCAGGTACTCATGTATTAATTATAAAACCAGCGCCGTTCTTTGTGCGAAGTGTATACGAAAACAGCGACCAGCAAGGTGCTAGCTCTGATTCCCACCAATAAGAAAGGTTGCTACTAAAACACCGAACGCACGCACTGCAATTGTACTGCAATTGTTAGTAAAACCACTGAAACGTCTTACGCCCACCAAACAACCAAACAACCAATAAACAACCAATAAACAGCCAATGAACAGCCAATGAACAGCCCGTTGCTGAAACGTCAATAAACAAGGATACGGAATAAACACATGCAAGTAAGCACTAAAAGAACAATTTCAGTAAGTCTTAGTTATTTAATACGTCTGATATGATGTGTCTGATGCGACCCAGGTAGAGGTTGCCGGCACTAAGTAAAGGATATATTCAGCGGTCTTCTATTCGATGGATTGACGGGTCTATGTAAAATGACGTATTTATTGCTTAACGGAGCACATGTTGTCCAGTTCCTCGCGCTCGCGAATCTGGGCCTCGGCCTCAAGAAGGTGCTTGATGAGGTACGAGGTGTCTTCCTCGGGCTTGACGCGGTCGGCCTCGGGAGCAAGTTGTTGGGTGAGAGAAGCCTGGAAAGCGACGGCGATGCGGTAGATGCGTTTGTAGGAGACGTCGGCGGGCAGACGGCTGAGCGCGGTCTTGACAACCTCGTTCTCCTCGGTGAAAAGGTCTTCAGTCTTCAAACCGAGGTCGCGGTAGCCAGCGATGTCGGTGAAAACTCGGGAAGCGGGCACAAAGACGCCTCTAAGAAGAGGAGACTTCAATATAACGTTGCGGATGCACTGTAATTGCGTGAATGTCGACATTGCGAACTAGAAACTTGGAGAGATTCGGGCAAAGGGTATGTAATAAAGTAAGCACCAATCAGACGCAAGGAATTCGAAGTTCGCGTTGAGCGATGAGAAACAGTAATGAAAAGTGTTTAAGGAGCAGCTCGGGATAAACAATTTGCTTGAAATAAAAAATCTTTTTTCAACAACTGTTTTCAACAACTGTTTTCAACAGCTGCTTTCAGGATGATACGGGAATTTCTATTGGCACAGTATATACCGGTATCATGTAGCCGAAGTCTAACGGCTGCTCTCTGTTCAACGGTTTCTGTCGACTAACGCAAAGGTGTATAGCAGTACGACGCATGTAATGTGTGCATGTAATGTGTGCATGTGCACTATCTAATAGAAGCGTTTCAGGAAAAAGGTAATCGAGCACGCAGAACATTAATTGAACCAGTTGAACCAATTGAATCAGTTGAACCAGTTGAACCAATTGAATCAGTTGAACCAGTTGAACCAATTGAACCAGTTGAACCAGTTGAACCAGTTGAACTAATTTAATCAAAAATAATATTATCAGACATGTATTTATTTAAACGGAAAGCGTTTTTTGTTTATTCCTTTTTGCACCTCTAGATATAACAGTAGCATGAAAAACGAGAATTTAATTACGTACACGAACGAATGCGGTTTTCATTAATTGCTAGAAAGGCCGGCCCAATTGCGCCTTTTAAAAGGTCAGGAAGAAGGTTCGACCAATTATTTCCGGCTGAAGAACGCAGTCGTAAAGCATGGGACGGGCAGGACAAGGATAAGTTTTTCCGTGAGAAGTATGCACATGTACACGCGAAACAAATAGCTCGACGCAAAGAAGAGCAGTCAAAGTCGCAGGAAAGATATCAAGGTACTAGGAAATACGAGAACAATGGGTACCAACAAACAAACCGCCGTGAAAACGATATGCTACCAAGAAGAAACGTCGAGAACCTGTCGTTTTCCGACAAACTAGCCCAGAAGCTGCGCATTCATTGGCGCATGGAGTTCGTTTATGGAACCAACGCTTTACACCAGGTAATTCCTAAACGGAAAATCGATAAACTCCTTACAAGTTTCAAATCGATTGACGAGATCGACCCGAAAATTGCTGAACTAGTCAATGCTAATAACATCAGCGTCGATTTCAGCGTCCCGAAACCGCAGCTCGACGTTATGAGCGGAGGCGGAGTCCATAATGGGTACGTTTGCCAGACAGAGAAACTCGATATTCCATTAGTGAGCAGTATCAACAAAGGCAAACTCGGTCTTTATTTAGACAGGATCAACGATCCGCATAATTTCGGCGCCATTCTACGAACCGCATTATGGTACGGCTGCGATTTCGTCGCTTATCCTCCTAGCAACTGCGCTCAATTAACCCCAGCAGTTGTAAAATCAAGCAGCGGCGCCAGCGAGCATCTCAACCTCAACCAGGTGGATAAACCTTTGACCTTTTTCGACAATATGCGCGCTCAGGGATGGAATATCCTAACGGCTGCGGAAACCAGCTCTAATCAATTGAGTACTTGCGAGCCTGTAGACCCTGATGAGCTCCAAGCATTGCGTTCTGAGAAGCCTCTCATGCTGGTTATGGGCAACGAAAACAAGGGGGTCAGGACACAGCTGTTAATGCGCAGTACTCATTCGACCTATCTAAAATCCCAACAAAAGGACATTAGCTCGCTCAATGTGAGTGTAGCCACATCCATTCTCTTAGACCGCATATGTAGAAAGTAATTCTTGTAATTTAATTGATTGATTTATCTGTATTTCTGTAATTATACGTATTGAAGACCTGAGACGAGTCACACTAGTTCAGTATTTTGTGTGTAATGGTCATGTCATCCAGTCTATTTGTGCTATGTAATGGCACTTCTTTAAAAACCGGCACTGATTTACAGCGAGCTGCGCTCAGATGAACCATTTTACGCGTAGACGAAAAACTTGATTTTTTTAGCGCAGATGAATTAGTTGAACGTTTATAAATATATTGCCTGATTCAAATATCCCCTTTCGCTCCTCCTTTCACGTTCTTAAGAAGCGGTTAACTGTCCAATAGAAGGACGCCAAGTACACAGTAATCACAGGTGGTCAAGCTAGTTGTATTGCAATATTAATAAGACATTTTGAGCATTTTATTGGCCAATAAAATGAAATCAATCATGAAAAGAGACAAGGATAACAGGGGTAAAAAGGCTCGTCAGGCCAATAAATTTCACCAAGTAGTTAGTATAGTATGAAATCAACTAATTTACTAAAAAATAGCTTCTTGTCGACTTGAAGATTTTTTTGGTCAATGAAGTCGCCGCACCGTGCTTGAGACTGTTTATTACGTTAGGCATTTTCGATACAAAATATTCGCCGACCCTCCCCCTTGCATATAAATGACCTGGGCACAGCTAACCTACTGTTTTGTGGTATACATTTGTTCATACCCGTTTTAAATAAAAGTAAATCATAGTGATGACCTTAATTCTGAGTATATATTCATTAATTATCTTTACACTTTCTGCTCTACCGAGTTGTCTCTATGTATGCATTCACACCCGTATGCAGGATATTCGTCGAATATAGAGCTTATAGTCGCTGCTAGTACACCAGGTGGCACCTGAATATGTCATATCAGACAATTATAGCAGTGATTCAAGAATGTAGTACTTATTCCTAGAAGAGTCGAGAGTTTTTTGCCAGTGACAGATTGAACTCAGATATTGGATAACTACGTAGACCCAGAAGAACACAAACCAGAAACCAAGGATTGACTTAAAACCTCATACAATTCTCATGTATATATCGTTACATAAATGTGCAGGGAGTAGCGACAGCGATTGTCTGCGTATTGTATGGTCACTTAAATATTAGCCAGTGCCCGCCGTTTAACCCTTACCTCAAGAGCAGAAGGTAGATCCTCAACTCGGTACCCTTACCACTCCGCGTAACGGTTTTGTACTATAGCGTGCAGCAGTGTAACGGTCAAAACATGGGTGCCGAAAAACCGTTGTTGAATGAACCAATTCATTGTAAATAGTTGTAGAAGTAAGTTTTAAATAACTAAATCAGTACAAAGTGTACCCGTTGAAGTCAGGGGCGTGCCATTCGAGTTTCTCGAAAGGGTGTCCGGTCTCTTTGACCAATTCGAAGTTCTTGTCCTTGACTTCTTTAAGCTGTTCTTCAGTCTTGGCAAGGAACATTCCGATCGTGGCAAGAGCGTTAATGCTGACGCCGCCTTCGGATTTCGCGGATGTGCGAGGAACACCGACGATCCAGTCCTCGCTGAAAACGATATTATAGTGGACGTCCTTGTTAGAAGCCTCGAAGTTGTTTTTGAACGTTTTTGTGAGAATCTCGCTCAGGATCTGCGAGTAGCGGAAAACGACATCGTCGTTGTCAGCGTCAGCAGGAACGTTGCGGATATAGTGGGAGAACGGCAGTCTGTCGTCGCTGTAGACCTTCTCGTCGTCCTTCTCTTTAGTAGTGTCCGGGAACGGTTTGAATCCCTCGGGAAGAGGAATGAACTGGATATGCTTGTGGTCGACGGACGCGCCGCTCTCGCTGCCGGAGTTGTAGAATCCAACATAGCGTTTGCCGCTCTCGGAGTTCAGTGCGTGCAGCAGTTCAATGGCCACAGCCCAGTCCTCTTCGCTTAGCGGCATTGTCTGGGGCTCGACGTCGTTTGTGACTACAAGAACGTGGTTCTTGCTGACGGGGAACTTGTTCAGAACAATGGAGTGATCGTCGAGTTTCTTGACCAGCAGATCCTCGTCAATCTGTTTCCAGGGACTCTCTTTCGGTTCGTCGGCTTTGCTGGCCTCGGGCTTCTTCTGCAGCGATTCGGCAACAGTATACACGACAGGAACCCCGTTCTCGGTTTTCTCTAATTCCTGCTTGCTCTCAGCGAACTGGATAGCATTCTTCGCTACTGCGTCGTCGAACTTCTTCTCTACCTGTTTATACATTTCGGTGCGATTACAACTGAAGTGGTGGAAGTGCGGTTAGGTCTCGCTATATACTGACTGAGGCGATGACGCTGTAAAGTGTCCATGCTTTTCTAGAAGAGTGTCTTATCCACAAAAAAAAAAGAAATATTCCTAGCTCTTTTATTTCGTGTTACTGCACTAAACAAGTATTTGCTATTTACTTCTCTTGTTTATTTACTTGAATAATGGATCCGCTGGGCCCAGTACTGGTGAAATACGTATGCTGATCATATCAGATCGGTCGTTCATTTATACGGGGTGCACTTCAACTGTTAGGTTGTTCTGTCTTTAACAGTTAATTTAATGAAACACAGTTCTGTTTATCCGGCCTATATCCAGTCTTTTCTGCTGTTCTAATTAGTTTACTTATAGTTGCTTCATTTCACAGTTTCTGAGTATACTCTCTAAATGACCGCCGCCTCTAAAGTGCTCAGCACGGGCACGGGTGCAGTATACGTTAAAAGCTCTAAAATAAGTCTAGTGTATAGGTTTTATGGGTCATAAATGGGACGTGGACAGCCCAGTCGAGTCTAGGCACTGGTCTCGGACGAGCAGCACTTCGTAGGCTTGTACGAGTTGCGGAAGATGTTGTTTCCTTCACTCCAGGCCATACCGGCGCCAAACCCGGCGCCGAAAACGGCAGGTGACAGCCGTCTGCGGAATAGCAACACTGACGCAATCACGCCAGCGCCGAATCCAAGACCGGTTTTTACCAGTCCATTGGAAATAACAACGTCCCAACGGTCGTCCAGAATTCTCTCTCTCGGTTTAGTGGAAGTGGACATGCTCATTGTATTGATGCCTTTATTAGTGTGTGCTACTTTCCATTGGCTAGAAATCGCGTTAATGATATTGGGACATTACATGATACTGGTAGCATGTCAATCGTCTGAGACTGCTCTTGCCTAAATTGGACTAACAAATATGAACTCGCGTTGCTATCTGGATCATCGTGTTCACATTGGCTGGTAAAAGTGTCAATTGTTCATATTTATCCATAAACTGTGTTGCATTGATGTACTGACACAATGTCACAATGATACACTATAAGTGCAACGCACCTGTATAATTCCAGACATTTTACGCGTTCATCGTGTACATACATACAGCCATTATACCAAACGCGTAAACGCGAGACATAAATTGCCGCAAGACAAAGCAGTATGTTGGGTTTGAGATCCACTGTATGCTATGAAACTTGAGAAAAAAACCACACACATCCTTAGCCCCGGTCCCTACTTAAGGTTAGAGTTCATGATCCACATTTGTGAATATATTGTGAGAGAATTCAACGATACGGGTAGTATACTGACAGAGACGAAACCTCAGAACATTGCAACATTCAGGAATAAACGCACACCAATATATACCTCAGTAGTTTCCGACAATGGACGTGGAAACCAGTACTAGAAATGCAGTGCATGTCATCCAAGAACGGCTACAAGTAGCGTTCGAATTAATTGACGTATACTGCGAAACCCAAGCGGAAATACACTATACAAAAGATCTCCAGAAAAGTATAGACTCAATTGACCCAGGCGTGTTAATTAAACAGGAAGACGACGAAATTTATACCGATTTGGCGAGTCGGCGAGCAAGTACAAATGAGGACGAGGAGTCGCTTGAAATGGTACTACAGGAGAAATGCGTGATAAATGGAAACAAAAGCAATGAGAAAAAGAACAAAGTGTTTAGACAGAATGGAAATGAAGAAGAAAAGGAGAACTGCAGACCTAATTCTGAGTCTAGTGAACACAGTATTCTAGAGCTGGAAGAGGAGTTAGCTGTGCTTCATGAATTGCTTGAAAGCGCAATCTTGCTTTTGCACGGCGAAAACAAACCCCGAATGAGTTTGAGCGATCAGTTTAATTTGGAGAATCAGTTTTTCGATATTAAGAATTCGCTCAATATTAGAAACCTCGAGCTGATCAAATTACAGAACGCGCTTGATTGTAAAGCGAAAGAAATCGAGCTTGAAACGGATATCCTCAATAAAATCAATGATCTGAAAACGGCATTACAGGAAATCGAGGAAACGAAATTGGATTCACCACGCGACGACGCCGGTAATTCAGCATGTAACGAATCAGCTATAAAACTGTTGAATTTACTTGAATAATCGGATCTCACAGTACATAAACAACTTGTTTTTGAATGTTGAATGTTGAATGTTGAATGTTGAATTTTGAATTTTAATTTTGATATGGATATGGATTTGGAGTTTTTTTTATCATTTTTCTAGAATACATCATTAAGACGACAGAAACGAGCCTGTGGCACCAAGAAAGCCTTCATGGCGGAAGAAGAATGCAGTTTTCTCGCCTTTTGACCAGTAGTTAATACCGTGGGCCATTGTCTCAATGGTCTGGGGGTGGCCTCGGATATAGGACCCAGCAAAGAAGATACGGCCGATATTGTAGTATCGCGCATGGAGATACGCCAATTGCGCAATATTATATGAGATGGCAACTAATAGGCTGCGACTTATATCGTTGGGATTGAAATCCGAGGCTCCGTTCTCCTTTTTGAATGCTTTGGCAAAGAAGCTGGCGGTAGTGTCTGCGCTTAAACCCATACGCGGGTACCCGGACCCGTAGATATCGCCCACCATCATGTCGATGTTTTTGTTGTCGCCTTTGTTGGCCATTTGCAGCATCTCGTCGAAGTTGTTAGCGGGCGTTAGCAAAGCAAGCAAACCCCATAACGTCCCACCACCAACAGCAGTACCGCCAATACGCTCGAACTTGTTCGGCGCATCGACTTTAATAAAGCTCACACCACTGCCTGCATTGACCAGCATATACGGGTACGTGTGCGCTCCGTTCACAGTCGACTGAATAGGAATCATGGGGTCTGTATCTATGCTTTTATTATCCCATTTGAAAACCTCTTGCGGGATTTTGGTCATTAGAAACGTGGCGCCAATGATAATGCTCTCGATTTCGTCAACATGTTGGCATTTCACTTGCAGCTCTTCGTTGATGCGGTCGTAGTATTTGTACGCTCCACCACCAGTAGCAGTGATCACGGTCTTACCTGGCGTCACTAACGGCTTCAACATCTCTATGAACTCGTCTAGTTTTTCGGTTTCAATGCTGTTGAACCTGAGCGCACCGTCTTTGAAGTATACGCATTTCGCCAAGGACCCACCGATGTCGATGCCTATAGCATTAACCGATCCTGTCTCTTTGGGCAAGAAAATCGCCAACGAGCGGTTGTGCACGTCGACATGAACGGCCCGAGGTGCCTCGATATGCGCGTTCTCGACATTCACGTGGCGCATCGCGTTTGTATTATGTTAGAAAAGATTTTGAAGGCGAAGTAGCGGTTAGCACAGTTTAGTTTCTAGAGAATGAAAGGACAAGCGCTGCCTTCTTTCCTTGTGGTTCTTATCTTTTTCGCAAGTTTTGTGATACTTTTTGTGGACTGCATATACCACTGATGACTGTTGGTTGGGGGGATGCGAGAGACATGTAGGGTGGGCTTGCCAATGACTACATGGGACCGTTAAGGCAAAACAGGTAGTAAAGCGTAATTGAAAGCGACAATATATATACTATTTAGCAACAAACTATTAATCACAACGGCTGCGAATGGAAAATCGTATGCAATTTCTACAGAAGGGAATCAAATTCACAAAGGTATACGTACTCGAAGCCACATACTGTTTGTGGACTCGGTACCGAGTGGCTTATGCACCGCATGTTATATCATCATCCGTTCATACGTAAGTGTGAAGTTCTTACTGGTTCGCAAAAGGAGAATTTATCACATCATTCTAATTTAATTATATTCTTTTGTATTTGGTTTGTCTCCTTGACAACTAAGAGAGTGTTACACTCAATCTGTACAATCTGTACAATCTGCGCATTCTGTACATTTCGACTATTCCGTGCCGTTTACGAATTGTATCGTATTACCAACTGCATATGACTCACATGCGTCATCTCAGATCTCTCTAATTATGGCAACCTCCTAGAAGGAATAGAGCGATCGCACTTTGCGAGAGAGCCGACTGTTCAAGAGATATTAATACTGCTCAATTTAAATTATATACAAATACTCTATGAATTGGTTTCTTCTCCTGCATGAATCAAAAAAAGAAGCCATTGTAAGTAAATACAAACAAGTGCGGGCGAACACAATACGCTGTAATTGAAAATTATACCTTTGCTTCCTATAGCGTGTGGGGTCAGAATTTGGTCTAATATGTTCTCTACAAAGCGAGCGATCGACGCTTAAAATAGTGCTGCTAATACTACTTGACGTATCACGTAACAATTTTCAACTCATTAATGCGAGGTTTAATTTCCATTGTAATAGACTAATACGACATAAAGAAATAAATCGCACACGATTAAATAAGAAGTTTCTAGGTTCTCTATCAAATTATATTGTTTTTTCCGGGCAATCCATGAGTGCGAATACGGGCTCCACAAATCTGGAAATTTTACTGCAATTGTCACCTCTGCGTGTCCAATCGTCGTAATGGATATCAAATGTCAAATGACAAATTAGAAGCCACCTAATAGCTTCATTTGCATATGCTGGGTACATAATGCGGTGCAATATGCAGATTAAAAAGCAATTTTATTGATGGATTTAGTATGCACGATGATACATGCATGTCACCACAGCACGCGTAAAATATATACTCAAATCGATCTATACATTCTATAGTGTTCTGTGAGTGTTCCACACCCATGAAACGTGCATGTACAATTACGGAGAACGATGCCAAAGTATATCGCATTGTACGTAAATTTAGTTCTAGGAAAAAGCCTCAATCAAGTAAATTGGAATATCATCATTTCTAATATGTATCAGTAATCTGCGTGAACAGAATTATTTCATTTATCTCGAAAAATTAGTGCGTCGCATGAGTGGACCCAGTACGCGTCACCCCCAGATTTGAGTGACTATCGTAATATGCTTTGGCGATATCTTGACTGGCTGCATGTGTCGAATGAATGTCATCATGTCCGTAATATGACCAAATAGTACCCAGAACTTAGTCAAAGCCCTAATTGTCCCAAGCCATTGTTCTTCTAATTAGTAAGATTTAGGTTCGAAGTCACGGAATTCACGGGACTCAAACCCTCAAATATCAGTAAACAAGCTGTCGCTTGATATGCAGGCCGGGCAACGCGCTGGTAAAGCCAATTAAACAACGTCGAACGTAAGGATATATAGCAAGATATATTTTCGTAGTATCAGTTATTCAGCTCTTTTTAATGAACGAATTATTCTGTGGATGCACTCCATTTTTTTAGTGCGTGCGCCTAGTGCAATTGAGTTATACTGCTGCTACTTCTGAAAATAGAACATACCCTGATGCTAATATACTTCCGTGCCCTATTGCTGCGATCAAGTGTTATCATTGCCAATTGCATACGAATAGGGACCTCCAAAAAATAGTTCGAAGGATGTGAGGAATTGAACGAATTCAACGCTCAAGTTCTGGCTAATTATTGCCATGGTTCCTACAAGGCGTCCATCATTTATACCCACGATCTCTATAGTGTCAGACTAATACACGCATATGCTCTTTGTTCCATATTCCCCTTCCCCTCCCTCTCATTTATACCCTTAACCTCAGATATCTGATTGTAAACGTATGCAATAATTCGAGCGACTCGGAAACCACATATCTGGGCAAGGGGGAGGCTCAGGGTTACTGGGCCATACGTGGGGATTGAAAAATTATTAGAATTCAGTGCGCCAACACACCTTATTCATTAGGTTCATACAGTGATCCATTCTGCCAAAAAACAAGAATTTCGGCAGTTACCCCTCTCACTCAATTAAAAACAGTCCACCCATTAACTTGTGTGTGGTCTTGCTAAATACATCCCCGCGCTTCTTGTTAATTGACTCTTTACGATCTCCATCCCCCGCGAGGCCAACGAGTTTCGCAAAAATACATCGTCCACAATTGTCAGTGTTACGCAGATAGCCGAATCACACTCAATTGAGAGCCGCATGCTTTCTCCTCCGTACTCCCCCCATCTTGAGAACGCTACCAAGCGGGAAAGCCATGGTTCCACCGACATCCGGGCCGCCAGTTCGCTTTCAAGCAGTTCATTATCCGGGTACACGACCAGTATAGACGAGTTCACCGACATTGACTCCGATACGAGCAGCGGCACGTCCACACCTGTGTACTCGTACAGCAGTCTAAAACGCTCGACATCTGTAGCATTGGACTCGGCCAGTTCACTGGGTAGTAGCCAGAGTGAAGAAAAATCACAGAGCGACGCGCCATTATCTCCTCAGAGCAAGAAAGTCCGCCTTGTGTCCTCGTGGAAGCTTCTGAAATCAGATCCTGCCCGTTACAGACGAGAGCAACAGCAGTTTCTCGCATTGTACCCTATGCAGGTTCCTGGCCAGAGTTTAGACGAGCCTGAGAACGCAGATAATGCTCCGGCTTCCGGAAGAACACGTGCAGTTCGCGGAAAACGCACAAAATTGCATCGGCCTATCGAGAACATCCCGCCCAGCTTGCGCGGAAGACGACGGGCTACCGACGTTTCCGTTGATTACACTGCCGGCGACGAGTCTGAAGAGGTGCGCGAGACCGGATCATCCTACGTCCGCGTCCACGACCTCAATTTCAATCAGCTCGAAGACTTCTCGCCTCCGCTCCATCTTTTGCCGCCCGGAAAGAGCCTGCGTGCTGAATGGAAGGGCGCGCCGATGGATCTAAGCTCCGACAAGGATTTGCATCTGCTGCATCCGGCTGAGGCTCATCTCGCCAGCGTTCTTAGATTGCCGTGTGACGTTTACCTTGATTCCAAGCGCCGCCTGTTCGCCGAGAAGGTGCACAGACTGCGCCAAGGTCTCCCATTCCGTCGCACAGATTCACAGAAGGCGTGCCGCATTGATGTGAACAAAGCTTCACGTCTCTTTGGCGCATTTGAGAAGATCGGCTGGCTCGAGGACGATCTGTTCCTCCAGTATCTTAATTAGCCAGTTTCACGAGCAGCCGCATGGCTGCTGGCATAGCAGTGGGTTCTCACCATTTCCCTCCCCCCCTCTCACCTTATATATATCCACTGCTACTTGCCAGCTGCCGGGCTGGAGAACCATGCCATGTATATTTCCAGGGCGTTGTATAAAGATGATAAACTAACGTAGAATGAACCCCATTTTTTTTCATACGGTCTTTTCTGTTCTTTTTTGGATTATGCTTAGCATTAACTACACATTGACACATGAACTACACATGAACTACACATGAACTACACATGAACTACACATGAACTACACATGAACTACGCATTAACTACGGTCTAGTTAAGGCTTGTAAGGTACTCAGAGCAAAACGAGGCGAATGGTGTATTTGTGTATATAGAACTTTTTCGTTGAAATAGAAGCGCGCTTACTCCTATACATTGATCCATGAACAGATCTCCCAACATCTAGTCATCCCGGCATCCCGACGTCCAGCCATTAAGGCGTTTACGCATTTAGATTTCGACATCCCAATATTCGCGAATATCCACGCACCATCAAGACACATTAAAACATGTGCACATCTACGCTCGTAGTCTCCCTTTATACTCTTTTAATTGGCTAAATAGAACTTATTGCTATATAACGCTACTAAATGGTGCGGCACATTACGTGAAGCACAACCCCATGAGGAGGCAGCACGTTATTCCCAGATACATCAGCTTGGCTTAGGTTAGAGGAAAAAGCAGTTCATGTGCCAGGGCAGAAAAACTCAAAGCTTGATAAGTCAGTCTTGAGAAAAGATTGGGGACACAAGATTTTAACTGTAATAATACCACCCGGCTGAAACCGCCTACCCCTCGTTTGCACCCCGCCCATACTATAGACATTTCATACCTCATGAGCCGGTCGAATACATTAATAGTGAAGCTGCATGTTCCTGGCGACAAGCTGAAGGAGTTTGATTTCACAGACAAGGTTGTAAAGAAACCGCGTAAAAGACCGACTAAAACCAAGCCAGAAACAAAAGACGATAACGCGAACTTGAATTCAGGTATCATCACAAACGGAGGTGCCGACCCGATATCCGGGACCCTGCCGCGCACAGTAAAAGCCGCCCCCGTTGCTAATACCCAAGGCTTGGTGCTCGACAAAACACCCTGTAGAAAATGGCACAGGACGCCGTACACACTGAAAACGTTCACGAACTACAGCATTAATGTTCTTGCGTGGACTAGCGCATATAAACCAGGCGAGTACGAAGCTAAACTCGCACGCGAGAGCAAGGAAAGCAAAGAAAAGGTGAAATCCGAGACTCCGGAAGCAGCGCCCGAGCGCAGGAAACTCAAATTGACGCTTTCGAGAAAACCGGAAGACAAAGAAGAGAGCAATGCCGACGGGCCTCGAGAGCTGGAAAGCCAGAAAAACGAGCTCAATTCTGAAACCTGGGACATGAATAGCGAGCCGATGTCAGAGCCGCAAGGGTCTGAGCCTCCAAGCGAGGCATTCAGTGAAGACAATATTGAATCGCGAAGCCAGTCAGTTGCTGCAAGCAATACATAATTACAGCATAGACCGCGCGCCAGTCATGCGCCAGCCATACATTGCACTACAAACATATACACTATCCGCACTCACACTTCAACCAAGACACTGTAATTGCAATTATCGTAATTATCACGATTGTCTCGCAAATCACGATCAAAAGTCCATTTAAATAAATTAAAAAAGTATCGCGCATTCTCACACATACTTACTCTTACTCTTACTCTGGCTAGCATGCTAACCGCGTGCCACACTTACTGACATTCACCCAAACTATAAATCTGCACAACCAATATTGAAGCTGTGTTCTGGCATCGTATTTATAACTCCATATATCCATAGCGCCACGGTATTATAACAACTGTAGCTAGAAATCAAGTATACGTACAATACGTCGTTTCATATGCGTGTAAAAATTATATATTTCTACCGACTCATCTAACGTGCACAAATATGTTCACGTTTCTCATCTAGTGTCGCCAATTGCTACTAGCGCGTATAGAATTTTGTGTATTCTTATGCTTCTTGGCGATCATGCTTTTTTTTTTTTTTAGTTCTGTTATCGATGTTTCAAAAAGAAAAAAATAGAAATCTGTAAAGGACCGGTATTTCATTTTTCCAATTTGTTTTTTCCAAGCTTCTATTTCCCATCAATCAACAGTCCTGACAACGCTGCTTCAGTCTAACAACGAATTCCTGTGGTCTGTCCCATAAAGCAGCAGCCTGGCCATTAAGCGGGGAGCTGTTATTAGGTTCTCCCAGCAAAGACTGCAGCGAGAGCAGGATCGTTTGGACGTTGAGCGCAGCAGACCATGCATCCTTGAGAATGTCTAAACAGATATTGCCAGACATGTCTACATTCGGGTGGTACATTGGGCTTGTGAACAAGACGTGGGGCGGGGAGAAAGGGTAGTCCTGAGGAAACTCGAGCGAGATACGGAACTTCATACCGTCGTAGTAGGTTTCGGAAGGACCTTCAATGATTCCTGTCCATTTCAGCAAGTTATCGTCGGATTCCGGGAACGCAGACACTCCAGGAGTCGAGCTCATCATAAGCTGCATGAGCTCGCTTTGGAGCCGTTTAGTTACTGAAGGACCCTTATTCATACGTGCAGCGCTAGTTCCTACTAACTTCCCACCCGCGGATTCCAAACTAGAAGAAGAGCTTGCTGCTGTGGCCATAATGCTTGTGTAAGTTTCCTTTAAAAAGATAAAGGAGGAACAAGGTAAGCGAGGTGAGGTTTACAATTCCAGATGTAAACAAAAAAAGCCCTAGCCTTGTACCTATCTGGGTTAATCAAGACGATTAACAGTCAGCCCAGTTATTACACATTGGCTACCCACCCACCCTCCGAAATGCGCCAAAGCACTGATTACCAATTGCGTGGAGCAAGGTCCCCTTGAGAAGGGTAAGATTTAGTTAAATCAAGCAAAACAAGCAGAACAAGCAAAACTAGCAAAACTAGCCAAATACGAAGAACGAAAACAAAAATAAAACATCAGCACGTAACTTGAAACCGATTGAGCGTATCCGGACGTATAGATATGCACCAATATGCACCTCAAGCGCTGTTGTGGCTGCGTAAACTGCTACCCTAGACACCCCATAGGTCTGGAATATATTACAGGAAGGGGAAAACCTAATCCTATTAATGGATTCAACGAGCTACAGGAAATTGTAAACAAAAAAATACAGGAGCTGGCAGACAAGCAGGCACGTCTATGCGCAGAAACACGCATACCGAGACACTGGCGATGCGATAATTTAATGCTTAGAAACAGTACGTATCGTGTTTGGTCATTAAATAGCGCATATCTATCTATACATTTACAAAATATGGGCATCGATTATATAGTTATGCCAACTTCGGGGTACGTAGTTACAGGGATTCAGGGTACTTTTCCAGCAGTGGCTCGGTTCTAGACACGTTTAAATACGTCTATGTTGCGTGGGCATCCGTCTAAAATGCGTATTCCGGCATTTGGGTCCATATCCGCATGCTAATACGCGTATGCGTGCAGGTGTGCGGTGTCAGGAATTCAGATCGGAAAGGAAGACTAAAATAGATCGCCCAGCCGACTGTTCCAGCCGAGTGCACAGCCGAAGAAGACAAGAAGATGCAGTACACGGCGCCGCACGCGCCAAACTAGATCATGCAAGGCCGAACGACATCATACGAGCCTCTTGCAACATCACACAAATCCAGGAGGCCGTATGTCTCGAGCAACACATGTAGCCACACAGCCACACATCCTCGCAGCCCATAAAAGCAGTTCAGGGGAACGAACGATGCAAGGACCAGGCCATGCGTACAATCAAGGCTACAAGGATGCGGCAGACAGGACAAAATGAAACATAAGATGATACTATAGAGTATAAACAAGTCGAGCCGGGCCCCAACGTATAAACGAGGGCGCCGGTCTTTCTAAAACACGGGGGTAAGACCGCCCCGGAAAAAAGAGGAGAAGGAACAAATAAATATCAACGGTTGGACTGCTGCCGCAGCCTTTTAGCGTACCGCAGCCCGCATCGATTGCATAGAGTCTTTGGCCCCTGAGGGCCTTTACGCCATTCCGGGCTCGAGTCAGCACCGCATTCCAGGCATTTGATGCCGGCGTTCTTGTCATTATTGTACCTGTCGCCACCCAACTCGTTTCTGCGCTGGCCGAGCTCGATCTCCGCTTGAACCTCGGCGAAATCGCGAGGTTGACGCGGTATTACCTGCGTCAGCGAGATGGCTTGCAATTGGCGCATCCGGTGGTGCGGGTCTAAATTGTCCGGGTCAGTGGCGTTCTGTTCCTGTTCCTGGACGGACTCTGCGTGTTGCAGATGGTTCTCGTGCCGGGAGTATGTCCCCATTGCCGATCCTGGGATCATCGAGTAGAAGTAGTCGATCTCTCTGCACGAGATGGCGGGAATGAAGTCGTTCATTAGCGGGCCGGGTTTGTACTCAGGAACGTCGACCAGCTCGGCCATTGTCTGGTACGTTGCTTTGTGTTCAGCAGGAAGGTATCCCTCTGGAAACAAACTCCTGAGGTACTTCTCGTGGTGCTCGTGGACCTCGCGCGCTGCTGCTGTTGAGGAGAGGTACGAGGAGGTGCTGGTATGCGTCGTTTGCTGGTGCAGAATGACACCCACCAGGTACCGCATGCTCGAGAGCTGCGCCTGGTCGTATTCGAGCGCCGAGTCCGTCAGCGTCGACGGCGTCAGCAGCGAGACGACGGTCATGAAGTCGGGCTCCTCGTAGTAGCAGTCGAACGAGGCTTTGCATTGCCGGTCAACGGCGTATATGTCCGTCACGTTCCGGCTCTGAATGCCAAGGACGTTCTGCTCGCTGGTTCTAAGGACGTACTCAGCAACTTTATTCGCGTTCTCGCGGCTCATTCGCGACTCGAGCGCCAGCGCCACTCCGTCGAAATCAGTCGCTGAGTTCGTCAGCTCTGTCTGTGTAGTGCTTGTTACCCAAAGAACAGTGTGTGGGATCATCGTCACAATCATGACCTGCCCTTTGGTAAGGATTCGTTTCGCGCAGTCGAGAATGATCTGCAAATGGCTTAGATGCTCGCTGCCGCCGTCGTCGTTCATTGTCTGTGGGGGTTTAGAAGAGTAGCTGTCAATCGAGTAACACATGTCGTCGTTATTAAGAGGTAATTTTGTATGCACTTGTGTTGCGATATACTCCATGTATTTGAAACGACTGGGTTAACAGACGTTTAGTGGGGGGCGTGGAGAAGTGTGCGTGAGGGGGGTAAATGGTAGTAGTACGAGTATTAGTCTTCAAAGAGAGAAAAAGTAATACCGAGTCCTGCTTTCCTGCCTGTTGCACCGTAAGGTTTTTGAGTTTTTGAGTTCGTGAGTCTGTGGTTGTGCGCGTACGTGCGTTCGGTTGTGCGGTTGTGCGTTTGTGCGCTCGGGTGTGTCCGCTTAAGTGCGTTCGAGTACGTGCGTGCGTGCGTGCGTGGTCGTTAGTAGAGACGATTGCGTTTCTATCAGAGGTCGTAAATCGTTCGAGCAGTACGACCTGGTTCTTTGTGCGTGCCTTGTGGGGTCTGCGGTCGTATTGATCGCGTCTGCCTGTCTACTAAAAGCGCTTCTTCTTATACAAGCCCCTCCGAGTCTGTGTGTTCGGAGTTTGGGGGTGGGGGGTGTATTATGAGATGGGGTAAAAGGGTTGGAAGCGAGCGTGGAGAGCCTGAAGGTGTCGCTACGGATGGAGGGTGATGAAGTGTGGAGGTGTGTGTGTATATGTATGTGCGTGTGTGCGTGTGCCCTGAGATGAGGATATGTGATCGGATTTGTCAACAGATCGTACTAGTAACGGACAATGATGTTACGATGGGTAGAAGGGCAGTATACACGCTTTGTAAATGTCAATGCGGTGGATTCGGAATCTCTAATGATCCGTGGGATATCGATCAGGAATTGGGATATGTGGCCTCTTTATATTTAGAGAGACGCAGTGCTCAAAAAAAAACCATCAAGGTTAGGTCTTTATAATATGCGACTTCGTGGATGCAGGCACCCTTGCGCAAGAAACGCCCCGTAAGACGCTCTAGGTCCTCACTGCGCGATCGCACACTCTGATCCGCTAACTACTTGCCAAAGATACCGTTTTCGAAAATAATACTTTAATGCTACTAGTTTACTCTAACGCCCCCCTGGATCACAACTCTTGGAACCTGGCACCTGATTATCATGCTTTAGTAATGGGACAAAACACTTACCCCGTTTGGGTCAAATAGCGCGCATGTGGCCTCTCTTTGCTCATACAAGCAGAGTCTCAACTCAACTGGCAAAATGGCCTAAGAGTTGCGATCATAGGAGTTCTAATCGGCTACTGAATTACGCTACTTTACCGGGAAAAACTTACTCTAAACTAATTTGTATTATGAAATTCTTACCCCTACCGTCCATAATACCGATCAAAGGTCTTCTATTACCTCCCCGATATCGGAACATCAGTAACCCATTGGTCTAGTCCTTACTCTTCTTTGGAATAGATAACCTACCGTCCTGCACAAATAGTGAAAAATGTCATATGTAATATGTGCCCTTCATGTGCGTGTCCTGCACCTAGGCCCCTGCTTTAGGGTTTGTATTCGAAGTCCTGCCCTTTCTCAATTCTGGCCTTCTGACAGGCGATATCGATCCGTGAGCCGGTAGTGAATAATACCGCTTCAACCATATTGTCATTTTATTACAAAAACTGCTTTCAAAATAGCTCACAAAGACGCGTTAATACGATTTTACTGTTTCTCATCGATGGCGACGTGCGAAACAGTTTCACTAATCTATTTTTACCTCTTGTCGTTCAGTCTTTCAGCACTCATAGACTTATTATTCATCATAGCGTCTGGATCAATTTTGCCTGTACATGTACTGACTAAATGGCTCATAGCTCTAGACGTTGGCAAAATAGCAACATGATATTGCCATTATCAGGGTTATACTCATGTTAGGGTCATAGTATCACTCTAAGCCAGGTGGCTAGGGCAAGCGCTACATTGTTGACGATAAACGTACTTGTTGATAACGAGTGCAGCGATAAGAGCAGAAATAAAGCAAATATGATCTCAAAACCGACCCATTGGGGACCTGACTAATGAAACGTACTGTACTCAAAACTTCAGTCTTTTCCCATTAGTTTTTGTAGTGTATTTCGTAGCGTAAATTATCAATCATGTCAAGTGTCAAGCGATTATTCGTTTAGCTGCATGCATGACAAAGATATTATATATTCGGAATATCAGGATTTTGCCGACGCTTAGCGCTTTCGGTTATGTTTACCAATTGATATTTTATTCGTTTTAGCTATATTAAACTAAAAGGTGGGGAGAGAATCAATGAAAATTAAGGCCGTCAAAATGAGGAAATAGGCCACGATAAATAACGTTATTCTTAACGAGTGTAAAACAAATTAGAATATGATCTTTTTTTCTACTTCGAAAGATGCAGTGCTCAGCAGTGCTCAGCAGTGCCGCAGTATATGTACCCGAGTACGTTAACGTTTCGCAGTAGGTACTCCGGATAATGCTCAATATACAGCAGAGCAACCTTCTTTGATTGCTGTTCGATTACTTCCCAATACCTGCACGCGTAGGCGGGTTTACGTCGTGGCGTGTTTAGTGGCACAGCTTGTGCCAGACCTAGGTAAGCAAAAATAGCACTGCATAGTCTGTGCATACACTACTACTAAAATAGAACAGGCATTGATCTAATACCGCACCAAACGGGAAACCATTTAAATGCAGCCAAAAAAATTACAGCTACCAGACAAAAAAAAAATGCAGGGAATACAGATACAAATGCAGGGTGCAGGTGGCGCCGCAATAAGGGATTAAAGACACAGTTTTGACAAACGCCTGTGAATAAGCGAGCGAGGATATGTCATGCGGATAAGCCACTCTGAAAAAAAAACTTACACGCTTACCCCACAAACCACAAAGCCACACGTTACCCTACAACTAACGAAGCCACATGTTACCCCACAAAAGCGTACTACCCCACAAACTCAGAAGAAACCCTAGCAAAAAAAATTCATGCAGATGATGCATATGGTGTTTGAAAACCACTGTGGTCGTTAAGTAAGGACATATTGAGGCACTCTACAGCAACGAGCAAGTAGTTGGTTAGTGAAGAGGTAAATTTATACACTGAAACGGCGCGCGAATAGAAATAAAGGAAGGTTTAGACGAATACCAGTATAATGAACAAATACATAAAATGGACCCAAAAGGATCCAAAAAGGACCCAAAAGGACCCAAAAGGACCCGAAGGACTGAAATACACTGGAATAGATTTAATATATTCAAGCCTGAAATGCACTTGAATGCATGTAAAGCAAGCAAGTAAGTAACACAAGCAATGCAAGTAATGCAAGTAACGCAAGTAATGCAAATGCAGGAATAACATGGCTGATGCAAGCCAGGAAGAGCCGGTTGAAACAGTTGTAAACGGGATGAATACGAGTAAACAACCACAAAAACAGCAAACTAAATAGAAACGAAAAATTAAATAGAAAGAAAAAATAGATTAAACAACTATTTAGCTACAAGGATCTGTTTGCCGCTTTTAGCCATTGCACTCTTCACGAGGTTCAAGAAGTCGGCGCCTGATTCGTCGGCAGCGTCCTCCGAGCCGAACTCTAAAGTGTTCATTGCCGAGACCGAGATTTCCTGCGACCTGAACATTCCGCACAGATGCGTGATCAGTCTACGGAATTCAGTGGGGTTCTCGTTCTTCCATCTGGTTGCCCAGAACCCTTTTGATGTGATATCCTTGAAGATGTAAAGAGATGTCGGCAAGGCCACTGGTTGTTTCGACATACCGCCGTAGGTCACAAGCACGCCGTTACTGCCTAATTGCCTAGCGATATTAGTCGATGAGCGTCCGCCGACGCAATTAAGGGCTAGTTTCGGAAGCGAGCCGTTCGTCCAGTCGTTAATAACGGTTTTAATGCTTTTGTCCGCGATCTGCTCTTCTGTGAGCACGTGGTCAGCTCCGAGATCGTGTAGTTCCTGTTTTAATTCGTCGATATCGCTGCGGTCGCGAACAACATTAATTGACTTCAGACCGCGCAAATGCGCTAACTGGATCGCCATTCTGCCGACGCCGGAGTTGCTGCCGTTCTGAATAAACCAGTCGCCCTTCTCCAAAGGCACAAACTGGCGCAGCATCGTGTACGCGGTTATAGGATTGACCGTCAGCGTTGCGGCTTGAACTGGCGTTAATCCGTTGGGTTTGCCCAACGAGATCAGGTCTTTAGTCGCGGCAAGTTTCTTAGTCGACCATGTCCCGAACGAGTTTGTTGACGGAATCACCCAATCGCCGACACTCAGCGAAGGCTCTGATTCGCCGGATTTAGCGTCGGATTTAGCATCGGATTTAGTATCGGATTTAGTATCAGATTTCGTATCAGATTTGGCGTCGGCGTCGTTACTAGGTTGCGATTTGCCTACCTCCAGAACTTCGAAAACGCCCTCGTTGCCGGGAACAGCCACAGGATCGCTCGATCCGAACTGTTTATTGAACACAGGTTTGCTCGCATAAGATCCCTCTATCTGGTTTATATCACTGGGGTTGATCGGCGCGGCTATAAGTTTCAGCACGGCCTCGCCTCGCTCGGGGCTGCGCAGTTTGTGTGTGGCCACCTGTAAGACCTCCTTCGGCGGGCCGTAATTAGAAAAGATGATTGTGCGCGCCGTGTGCACAAACCGCATCGTTTGCCGGAGACTGAATTGCATTATTTTTGACTATTCACGCAATGTATTCGGAAGTGTCTGTTTGTATGTGTGTGTGGTTAGAAACGTCTAGAAATACTTCTGTATGTGTACGCAGTCCACAAATCCCAAGCAATTCTTCCTTTGATCCACTGAAACGCAAGCCTCTTGCGCTCAAACTCTCAAACTCGCAACAACCGAACTGGGAGAATGCACCTGCGCACACGCACCTCTAGGATTGCGTTTGCATTATGTAATTTTCTTCAACCGATGACTACCTGCATATGACGTATCCTCCGTTATGCGTCCTCATTCGGGAGGGGTATACTGGCAGTATACACAGTATTGATCGCTGCCAAGAGGTATTATACACAAAACTGTTTTGTTCAAGAAGCGAAGTACAACATTTACCTAAAATAGTTTCTCTAAGAGCGAATTGTGCCATGGACTCAACGTTGGCGCGGACCTGCCCAATCATACCTCTCCGTGTATCTGCATACTTACATATCCACGCACACAATCAACGCCGGCAACCACAACCACAATGACGCACCGTGTCACAAGCGTACAAACATACTAAACACTGAACACACTGAATATACTAAACATACTGAACATACTGAACATAAACTAAAAGAACACTACATATACATCAAAAATTACATGCCAATATTAGAAAAAATAAATGCAACCATCGTTTGACAAGTGAAAACTCAATGAGCTCAAGCATGCATGCTAACGCACTGCACTGCTCATAGGGATACTACCCGTATCATGTAGTTAGAGATATCCCTGAGTTAAGGTTCACTTTTCTACGAGTTGCACAGAAATGTCCAACGCGCCGAAACTGTACGGCTGCTCGAGCATCGATCTATACGATGTGCGCGCAAAGCTCGGCGAGGGCACGTTCGGGCAGGTCCATCAAGGCACGTTCAAGCCTACAAGCACGGCCGTGGCTTTGAAAGAGATCATTGTTCGCGAGCGCGACGAAGGCATGCCGATCACGGCGCTGCGCGAGATCAAAATCATGAAAGCTCTGCACCACCCGAACGTGCTCGGGCTGCTGGATATGGCCGTCAAGAAAAGCGACCGTGGGCGCAGCGGCGAGCGTCGGCGGTCGACGTTCTACATGGTGATGACGTACATGGACCACGATCTGTGCGGGCTGCTGCATAACCGCAGCGTGAGGTTCACTCTTGGGCATATAAAGCTGTACATGTCGCAGCTGCTGCAAGGCGTGCAGTTCATGCACGAGCAGCACGTCATGCACCGAGACATCAAGTCTGCCAACGTGCTTGTAGGCAACGACGGCAGCATCAAGCTCGCGGATTTCGGGTTAGCGCGGAAGTATTACGAACCAGTGCCGACTTTAGTCACTGTGACTCCTGCGCAGCGGAAGTATACACCGAAAGTCGTTACTAGGTGGTACAGACCGCCTGAACTGCTGCTTGGCGAGCAGTTCTACACGCCGGCTATCGATATGTGGGGCGTCGGGTGTATTTTCGGCGAGTTCTTTAAACGGCAAGTCATTCTGCCAGGAACTTCTGACTCTGACCAGCTTCTGCGAGTTTTCAAAATGATCGGCTCGCCAACAGTGCAAACAATGCCGACACTGCAGAACCTGCCGCTGTACTCGACGTTCGCGCCAATTGCAGAAACACCAAGAATGTTCGACCAGGTTTTCGACAACGTGCCGCCAGAAGCGCGCGATCTGTTAGCGAGAATGCTGGTTTACGACCCGTTGAAACGGTTGACAGCTAGCGGCGCGTTACAGCATAAATTCTTCACCGAAGGCGCGGCTCTAGCCGATCCTCGCGACCTGCCTTCGTTTCCTTCGAGCCGCGAAATGGACGTCCGGAGACGTCACCAGTCGCCAGGCGCCGATTTCAATAACCAGAACCAGAACCAGAACCAGAACATGGATTTCAACGACCAAAACAACGACCGGCAACACCGCGGGTTCAATCAACGCGATAATAAACGCCGGTTCGACCGAGAACGCGACCGGCCGAAACGCAATCAACCGCGTGCGTTTGCGCCTAAAGTGCGTAACAAACGCGAACTCCCACCGAGCGAGCAAATACCGCCGTATAAACGCGACCGCGCGCCTGCCGAGGTCAAGGGCGGCCTGAACTATTAATGCCAACAGTGCTGGCTCTGATCAGTTGCTGCGCAGGCTTTATGCTGATCTTGTTATGGGCGCTTAAGCAGCCACAGACTTTAATCGTTCTCTGAGGCTGAATCAATTGAATTGACCGATTAGTGGATTAGTGGATTAGTGAATCTAGTATGTTTGTGGACCAGTTATTTGCACAATACTTGCTACATGCGCTCTACTTACATGCGACACGCACACTACATGTTATCGCTAGGACCGCTATTGGACCCATTAAAACCATTACCGCCGCCACTGCTTGTTTCTTTTTGTTAACATTACAGTGTTCATTTTGTAAAGAAAGAAAAAAAACGCCTGCACATTGTGCCCTCTATGCTGGTCATAGAGGTTCTAGGCTTTACTTCATATTTCCCCATTCGTAATAAACTTGTGTTAATAACTGGTTTTCCTTCTTATTACGCAATACTCCTCAAAAAAGACCTTAAGCCTGTTTGTTCAATGTCCAGCACCCTTCTTTCGGCCCACGACCCGCATAGCGCGACAATCACTCTGCGGTTCATCAGATCGTTCGAGTACAGAACCGTGAAACTGTTTGTCCTTAGAAACATCGATTTGACGACATATACCCCCCGCACGCTTCTAACCGACGCAACCAAAATTGCCGCCACCGAAGGCGGGTTCAGACCATACAGAACCGTTGTATTCAACGCTGCGAAAATCTACTCGCAGGCCCACCTCACTAAAACCCAGAACCTTGCCATCAACCTCGACCACGAAGACTGGATTCTCACTAACCCTGAAAAAATCGATTCGAGTTTATACTCATTAGGCGTCCTCAACGAGGCAGAGATCAGCGTTTATAATGAAGACGCGTACCTCCAGTTTGTTGCGAACCCTGTACAGAAATGGGACAATGCAACGACCTCCACATAGAAATTAATTATGAGATGCTATATGATGCTATATGATGCTATATGATGTAACGTTACTAACTCTAGACTATCGTGTCGTTTGTATTGCTGAAATGTCGTGTGACAACTCTGTTGAGTGTTAGCGGCAGTGTTCGCGTCAGCTGCCGCCAGAGATGCAGATTAGAGCTGCTAGTTAAAGCTTAGTTAGAGCTGCTAGTTAGAGCTGCTAGTTAGGGTGTGGTGTGGTGTGGTGCGGTTAGTGGTATATATGCATAGTGGCTAGGGTTGAAGAGAGCTTTCATGGTCCCACCACGAACCCGTAAACGAGCGCGGCCTGCTGCCGATGCCGCCAATGCAGCGCCTCCTGCACACACGCCACACCCCGAACTGCCAGTATCTGCTCTCAGACGGTACATCAAACGCTACGCGCTCCCGGTAAACGAGCCAGTGTCTCTAATTGGATACCTCGGCAGCGGCCGCGTAGGCAGCCATTCCGCATCCAGCCGCAGAGGCCACAGATCCACACCGCAAGAAGCGCGCGTAGCAGTAGAAGAGCATATCCGCTCGGGGACCGTGCGCGAAGGCGACACAATAGCCGAGTTTTTATACGCTTTAGAACATCGCCGTGAAGCGTTTAAACTGAACTTCGGCGAACTGCATCACGAGACCGGCCCGAGTTTAAACGATTCAGTTAACACTGTTGTTACTGAGATGGACGAGCAGCAAGTAGAAATGAACGACACGAAAGAGCCTGCCAGCGGCGATAATACCCAGGAGCTGTGAACTGGACAGAACGAATTGGTACGTTTAGTACAATAGTACATTTGACACATTTGATGCATTTGACACATTTGATGCATTTATTTTGGCACATTCGGTTCAGTACATTTGGTACATTCGGTACCTATGGTTCAGTACATTTGATACATTTACACGAAATTGGTATTACATGAAATTGGTATTACATGGGTGTGGGTGGAGGCACATGCAAAGCGCACACGAGAGCTTACACATGTGACCTTTGAGCGCGGGTGTGCTCGTTGGGAATTGGGTGAAGTAAGTTGGGGATTGGGGCATTATTGCTGGAATCCTTTTATCAACAAACGAAGTATACGTTCACGCAGTTTCGTCTCTAACCAGTTTACGAGACCAGCTGCATTCCAAGCCGGTTCTGTTCAATAAACGCGGCATTGACCTGGCCCTAGCTGCATAGCTGCATAGCTGCATAGCCGCATAGACGTAACGACGTGGGCTAGGTGTACACACCCCGTTTGTCATCAAAACGGTTCTGGCTCTAAACTGACTGCACGCCGTTTCTGCATGAGTGAGTCGACTTCGAGTTCGAACACGCCGCTGATTGTTGCCGGGATTATAATTGCCGCGGTTCTTCTACGATTTATGAACAACCGGCGCCCTCCCCATGGCACCAACGGCAACAGCAACGGCAGCGACAACAGCACTAGGTATACCGGTGGCAACACTTCCTCCAGCGGCACCTCCAGCGGCACCTCCAGCGGTCATAACAACTTACCTGCGACGACACAGCCTCGTTCTAAAACTGGAAAACCCACACAAGACACTAAAACCCCTCTTGTCGACCGTTACAACGTCCAAGGTCAGCCAGAAGCTCTGTCTAAAGAGAACTGGGCCGAGACCCGGGACGGCAGAGAAGCGCACCTTAACGCCCGCCGCCAGCAAATGGTTCTGCGCGCCAGAGAGCGGTTCATGCAGATGGACGGCTAGACTTGCGCCGCGGCACTAGCACATTAATTTCCGGCGCAGCCGTATGTAGAGACTCCGTAGCAATAACACCATCTGATTTCGCACTGCTGTCTAGTTTCGGATACACTTGTTTAGGCAGTTTAGTTCCAACAACCAGTTCCGCCTCGGCGTCTATTTCCCCTAACCCATTATCGAACTCGATGATCGAAGCGAAGCCGTCAACTGACGTCGTTAGTAGGTAATTCCCGTCCTCGCTCCAGGCGAGATCGGTTAATGATGCATAGTGCAGGTTTGTAGCCACTCCTAGCGGGCTAGAGCTCGCGGTGCTGTAGATGAACACGGCGTTCGTGGTTGCAATAGCGAACACAAGTGTATACGGCAGCTTTGCCAAGGCCGAGCTCGCGCCTTTATAAACGCGAGGACTAAAAACAACAACAATGGCCGGTTTGTTTAATGGCAGAACGGCAATCGGGGTTTTGAAGTCAGGGCGCGCGTAAATAGCAGCAGCGTCTTTTTTCACGCCTTCGTCTTTACTTGCTAGAATAAGCGCTGGCAGAACAAGCAATTCGCCGTCTTTAGAGAAATTGAGCCGCCTGAAAAACGCATTAAACGATTCAGGATAGAATTGAAGCTGTACTGGTTGCTGGTCCTGGATCACGTGCTCGTGTTTCTCAACTCTTAATGGAGACGCCAGTTCGAATTTACTGGATTCTGATTTGATTGGATATATCAGAACTTTCTGATCGCTGCCTTGAGTGGCCAAGAACTCGCCTCGAGGATCCCAAGCGACTCCTTGGACATACTGTCGGTGGTCCTGCATTGCCTTGACGCAGAGCCCGTCAGCGACATTCAATACCGAAACGGTTCTGTCCATACTAGCTGCTGCTAAATATTTCCCGCACGGAGACCATGCCAGGTCGTAGATCTCGCCGAACGAGGCTGTACGGCATTTCCTAACAATGCTCCATTTCTCGTCCGATCCGAGCGCTGTTGTGCGCGTCCATAGAAACACAGCTCCGTCGTCACCACCCGAAGCCAGCAAAGAACCGTTTGCATTAAACGCGACTGCGTTGACGGCGCCAGCATGCTGCGAGAGCGTGGCTATATGCTCCACCTTCACGGGATCCAGGCTTAGAGACCAGATACAGACATTGTTATCGCCTCCGGCTGTAGCCAACCGTTTCGACCCGAAACTGGCGCTGTAGATCGGCGCGTTCTCTTCGTGCCAGTGCACAATCAGCGGTTTCACCGCTACCATAATGCTTAGTCACACAATATTTCCATCTAGGTAACCTTTAGCTCAGGGTAATCCAAATCCAGCTACATTTGGCTAGGAAATCGAATAACTGGTGCCAAATATAGAAGGTATAGACTAGCTAACACAACTGAGTGCGACCGCGGCTGAAACAGTAAGTTCTATGTTTATATTCAATCTATGCTAACATATTCCAACAAAGTCTATGAAACAACGAACAATCTATCATTGCAGGGACCAAGTACATAAACCCCATTTTCCCCGTGAAATCATATCCATAAACGCAAACCCCTCACGAAAACACAAAAAGTGACCTAAAGATGTCAGCCGAACAACCGCCGTATTCGCTTCCCAATAACGGCAAGCCCACTGCTGCTGAAAGGGGCGTTTCCTCGGAAGAAAAAAGGCCACTCCCCTCCAAGTACGAACAGGACGCAGCGATTAAACGGATCAAGAAACGCTGTCCGGAATATGTGAGTGCTGTCAGCTCCTTCGATCCTGTGACGAACAGCGAGTACATGCAGACATTCTTCGCAGCTGCTGTTCTTAATAAATGGAGTCTGCGGCCCCTTAAGAAGAAATTCCAGTACTTGCTCGAACAGGCGTATCGTGAGGAAGAGGTCAGTACAGACCCCCCCGAGTACAGGAATAAACAGCTGTTCTATGACAGCACCACAAAGTCTTCGGCCGGGATACTCTTAGTTTCGGGAATATTAGAAGATTTCCACTTCAAGCCATTGCCAGCATGCCCAGTTATTTTCCGCCGAAGTACCGGCAGCGCTGACACGTACTTGCTGCTGTTTGCAGACGATGTCTACCTCGCGAGCGCGAGCCGTGCCATTGTTGAGAAAGTCGCTGCCGATATCGAAAATTGTCAACGAATCCACTATTTCTCTAAAATAGAACTGGCCCCGAAACTGACAACCACTAAATGCACAGCCAATATTACTAGCGAAGAGTTCATCAACGCTATGCTGAACCAGTTCGAGGAAAATGTGAAGCAGGGAACGTTCAAGTACAACGATCCGATGCTCCTAGAGCACTTCAAAATCGTTATGGGCGAGTCAATTGCGCCGGATCTGACGGAGACGATGACAAGCAGCAAAGATATCCAGCTTTATCAGCGCACAGTTCGCGGACTCCGGTACCTGGCACTTCACACTAGGCCCGAGATCGCATTGGTGACGAAAATTCTGAACCAGGAATTCGAGCCTATACTGAAACTGCACTGGTTCATGCTGCTGCAAGTCCTACACTATTTGCATGTCACGAAACCCACGATATTCCAGTTCAAAGAAGTTGAAAAGCCGCAGATTAAAGTGTACTACGACACTTACTTCAACTCCGAGGATTATGGGTTCCAAACGCTGGGGTTCTGTATTCTGCTAGGAGAATCGTTACTGAAATGGACAGTCGACGTCCGCGACCCGATTTCAAGGCCGCGAGAGGAGTACATGCACCCCAGAGATGAGCTAGAGACACTACGCCGCGTTATTGTCAAGACCAGAGGTCTGAAAACACTGCTAGGGGAACTGGGAGTCTTTAGTGACGACAGACAAATTCTCTATACTTCCGACAAAGCAGCGTGGGAAGCTGTGTCGAGGCCGGGGGTCGGGTATCTTTCAAGAGAGGACTTTTATGAAAACCGGTTCGACATCCAGTACATTTCCCGAGCCGACAACCTGGCTAGACTGTTTGCGCAGCCGATGTCGGCTCACCAGATGAGCGCCAAGCCGTTCTCAGATACGATTTCTGGGTTTCCAGAACCTGAGGGGAAATGCGACTTAAATAAATTATTTTCTCAGTAGGAAAAAAACTAATAAATTAGTTGAAGAATTTAGAATACGCAGCTTTCTGTTTCTCGTGCCTAGCATGCAACAGAGCCTTGACTTTCTGTTTCTCAGCATTGATTCCGGAATCGGCGATCTGTTCAGCGCCCTTGGTCAAGTCCTCTAAAGCGTCTTCGAACTGGTGCAAACCCTTCTTGGCAATAGCGCGACGGTAATGAGCTTTGCCGAGGTCCTTTTTCTGCGAGAATTTGCTCTCAATGACGTACGTGCAGTACTTCACGGCGTCTTTATAATGCTCTAACTGGTTCGCGACAAGCGCGCCGTTCAAGAACAACGTCAGTTTAAGCGTCTCGAAACTGTCGAACAGTTTATTGTCCTCTTCGACGTCGCAGTCGTAGACGTACCGCAGCGATTTACGGTACTTCGACGCGGCCACTTCCTTGTTTTTCTGTTTCAGCTGCTCAGTGCCGATCTCTTTAATCTGTTTAGCGATTTCCAAACCTTTAGCAGCGCGAGCGTCGCCTTCTAATCCCTCTAAACTCTTCTCGTCGTCAGGGAAGTTCGCGTAGACGTCGCCAGTAGGATCCACAGGTTTAGTAGAGAAGTCGAAGTTGTTCGGCAACTGGCCGCAGTTCGCAATAGTGACCGGCTCGATCGGCGCGTCCTGAGGACCAGTAGGAAGGTTCTCAAGGTGCTTTACAATTCCTTTGCCTTCAATAACCTCGCCGAAAACCACATGTTTCTGGTCTAAATGCGGTGTCGGAACAGTAGTGATAAAGAACTGGCTGCCGTTAGTGTTGGGCCCGCTGTTAGCCATGCTCAGCAGGAAAGGTTTATCGTGCTGGTGAATAAACGTCTCGTCGTCGAATTTCGGGCCGTAGATCGACTCGCCGCCAGTTCCAAGCGGAGTCCCGAAGAAATCGGACGTGAAGTCGCCGCCTTGGATCATGAAATTCTTGATGATTCTATGGAAGGTCGAGCCTTTATAGTACAGAGGACGGCCGAGCGTGCCATTGCCTTTTTCGCCCGTACAGAGGGCGCGGAAGTTCTCGCTTGTTTTAGGGACGTCGTCATAGAGCTTGAAAATAATACGGCCGAGCGGCTCGGTGCCGGCTTCAATGTCGAAAAAGGTATACGTCATTGTTGAGCTACTGGTGCTTGTGGATCCAATAAATACTGAAACACCAGGGCAGGGGTATATCTTCTAGAATCTACTCTATCCAATGTCCACATCTATCAAACATCTATAAAACATCTACATCCACATCTATCCAATATCCACATCTTTCCAATGTCTGTCCAGTATCTCTTATCTATCCGTATATCTATACAACACATTCCGTAGGTCTCGTCTATCCAACATATATCTGTATTCTCATATCTGCTTCCCACTACCTGTTGCCGCTTGCTTGGCCATACATGGTAGATGCATTCATTACATGGTCATTCATTACATGGCATTCATTATATGGTCATTCATTATATGGTCATTCATTATATGGTCATTCATTATATGGTCATTCATTACATGGTCATTCATTACATGGTGCGTCAATTACATGGTATCGCTGAGTGTTAATGCATTGATTACTGGCAGAACTTTATGTTACATGGTATATGGTAGATGCATTGATTACTGGCAGCGCTGTGTTACATGGTAGACGCATGTCATTACATGGTTGCGCTATGTATTATATGCTAGATGCAATGATTACTGGCAGCGCTGAGTGCTATATTATGTCGATTACATGGTATCGTCGCATGGTGCATTCATTATAGGTAGCGCTGAGTGTTACATGGTAACGCTGTTACATAGTAGGTAGCGGTTATATGGTAAATGTTCTACTCGGCTTCACAGGCGATACTGGTCCCGTACTTCTCGACTAGCCCTCTTTCGTGGCGCAGAGTCTCGGCTCTGAACGCAAGGCGCGAGCGCGGGACATTCGTCTTCTCAATATCGATCTCCTTAGTGTGCATGTCGTAGCCCCAGTGTTTCTTCACGACATGCTCGAACCCGGACTGCATCACCGAGTAGAGCGCTAGTTCGCGGGAGTCGGCGCTGCTCAGTTTATAGATCTGGATCGCGATGCTGTACTCCTCGATCAGCGGCTCTCGCGTGAACGAGAACTGCAAGGGGTCGTCGCTGCTCAAGCTGACGTTCAAACCTCTACGGAAGTACTGCACAATCGGGTTCTTTTCGTACGACAAGAACAGCGCGTTGTTCGAGATCGGCGACATCGCAATACCGACTTGCTCGACGTAGTACATGTACTGCATAAAAGGGATCTTGCGCAGCAGAATACCGTGCGAAATACCCCAAGAGGTAATAAACGCAGGCACAAGGTGCTCAGGGTCGCCGGCCTCGCCGCAGTGCGGCCTTAAAACGAAAGTGTTGTACCCAAGCCGTTTCCTGTACTGGTTAAGCGAGGCCATGTTCGCGTACAGGTAGTACAGGTAGTACGAGTACGGCGGCGAGAGCTCGACGTTCCATTCAGACGGTTTCGGGTACTTCGCAACTCGCCGTCTGTCGGGTTTCGACTCGTCGTCTACACTGTCGAAGCCGACAACTCTTTGTAAGAACACATGCAGTTTCGGGTCTTTGCTCGGGTCCTGTGTCACCTCCAGCAACGGCAAGAACACGTTGTCCACGATTTCAGCAAAAGTGTTCACGATGCCGGTCTTTTTGTACACGTTATAAAGCCGCGGCACCTGGATAAGCCAGCGCACGTTGTCGCTCAGCAGCTTGTTATCAACAACCCACGCAGCCAGTTTCGAGAACTCGTCGCGGTGCCGGCCGTAGATCGAGATCCTGTACTCGGCCATCTGGTACTTACTCTGCTCCAAGTCACTGAACACTTCGCGCGTGATCTCAGCAAGGTACCTTCCCTGGATGAAATTATCGGTTTTCAAAAAAATCTCACGCAGACGCGACTCGCCAACAGGATTATACTTCAAATTGAATTTATCGAACCGGTGGAAAGCGTCAGAATGCGCGTGCATGTCCAGCGTCTCGATGTTCAGGTCATAAGCCGTCAACCCAAGCGACTCGAAAACCTGCGCTAGTGTTAGGAAGTTGCCGTCACGGTAGATAACTACTTCGTGCGGCTGTTTCTTCATTTTGGATTTAATGAACCGCAGTAAATGTTTCTGCGTCATGCAAGCCGAGTGGTGGACATGCGTGTCGACTTTACGCACGTTGTAGAAATCGCGGTGCGGGATGCGTTTACTGACTGCGAGCTCCAAATCCTGGTTCAGCAAAAAGTAGAGGTTCCATTTAGCCTCTAAATACTGCAGCCGGCGGAACGAGAACGTTTTAGTAGGCCCGTCGCTCGAGATCGCAGTCAAGTGGTCGACGGCCATATAGAACTCGCGTAAACTCGGAACATTGACGAGCGGCGTCTCTTTGTTCTCTTCGAAAACCTCGTAGACGCCGTCGCTGTTCAGCTTGAATGTGTAGTTATTGGCCTTGGGAATGACTATCTCGTCGAAATGGAACTTCTTGCCGATATTCTCGGGGCTGTACACCTCCTTCGCCTTTTTATTAAACTGTTTTGTAACCGGATCGTACTCCGGCTCAGGCGGCGGCGGGTACATCTTCCATTCAGGCATGTTTTTCGGGTTCATCGACTCGTCCTGTAAACTGAGCTCCATGAACCGCCGGCGGATATGAATAGCGTCGGAAACGGATTTATACATTGTTTCCAGCTCCTTCACATCATCAGCACTGTTCGCTTGAGCGTTCAGCATATCGACTGCCGTCCGTTGAGGCAGGTCAGCTGACCGACGGTAATGGCGGGCGACAAGAAGGCCGTCGTTGTCGTTATGCGCGAAGGCCTCTCTGTCGATCTCGTGTGGAGAGAATACCTGGCGAGTGTGTTTCGTCGGCAGCTTCGTCTTGTCTTCGTGGATCATGCCGAGTGCGTACATTTTGCCTTGCAAGTAGTCGGCCTCTTTCTCGTCGTGGTAGGTGACGTGGTGCTGCGAAGTGTCTTCTTCGTCGCTCGATTCGGCGCCGGAAGTAACGTGAGGCATCTTTTATTTCGAGGGGGTGGGGGGGTATATATAGTCTGCAGCCTAGGCCTGGTTAATCGCGTGCTGGACCTTAAATTAAGACTAAGACTTATCGCTGCTGAAAAAAGATGTTAGGGTCAGCGTAAAGTGCCACTTTCAGAAGCTTAGGATCAAAGTCAGGTGACTTATCTGCCATCGCTAACGTCTGTGCTTCACGAAAGATAGCATGTGCGCCAGGTGAACGATAAGTTTGAAACAAAGACGGGAAATGAAAAGGGCGCGCTATTTTTTGTTTAGTTAGATGTGTAGTGTGCTAATCAGTTTATTGATTTATTTCTGAGCTCGTCTGGCTGCTGGTTCCTGTTCTGTGGATCTATCGCTTGATTACCCGACTAGCCTTGTTTAGATCCTGTTTACACCTACTTATTCGCATACGTTTACTCCCCTTAAATTCCTTACACAATTACATCACTATACTTTTAATTTGCTTTTAATTTGCTTTTAATTTACTTACTTTTAATTTACTTACTTTACTTCATATTTTCTTTACCTACTTTACTTCATATTGTCTTTACCTACTTCACTTCATATTGTCTTTACCTACTTCACTTCATATTGTCTTTACCTACTTATACAATTGATTGGCACTGTTTACTGTTAGCACCGTTGTCTGTTGAATGTTTACTGTTGAATGTTGACTGTTCACTGTTCACTGTTTACTGTTTACTGTTCACTGTTCACTGTTGGCTGGCACTGATTTGTGTGGTTAATACTCGAGCTCGACTGAAACGTCGCCAATTGTTTCTAATGTCGACGCGTACTTCAGCACCGGTTTATCACTAACGGCAGCAACCACGATCTCGTCGAGCTTTTTAGGCCATAACTGGAACCCGTTGAACTGCTTTAAATCGGCGGTGGAGTACCACTCGAACCCGTGGATACAGTGCTTTTCTTCCTCGGTCCAATTGCACTCGGAAATACATGGGCTGTTCACCTTGACGCAGAAATACTGCTCGTCTGCCAGCATGACCTCTCCTGATGACGTCAGAAGGGGTGCAGTGCGGGTTGCAATGACTTTCGGGTCAATCGGCGCAGAAATCCCTGTTTCCTCGAACAGTTCTCGTCTTGCGCACTCCAGAAACGTCTCGCCGGGGTCGCATTGACCGCCGGGTGTAGTGAAATACGAGCCTTTTCCGGTGAGCACGTCTTTAGTGGTGTCGGTGTGTTTGTACTCGAACAAGAGCACCTTGTTGGCCTCGTTCATTACAAGCACACGAGAAGCAGGCCTCTTTCTAAGGTCTTTCGCACAAACTCTGATCACTGGCATTGTTGAAAAGCGTCTATAATGGCCAATTAACCTATACATATCTACCCTTACCTGGATGACTGAAAAGCACACCGACCTGCCGCTTACACCTGTGCTTACACCTGTATTTATACCAGTACTTATACAGAAATACGCTATATATCGACATGCGACATGCTGTATGCACCTGACTGCCAGGTTCGCACGTAATCAGTTCTATACGATGCAAATGAGTCCAAATGCTTTAATGCATTGAGTTATGCATCAAATCATATGCACTAAGTACTACTAAGTACTATGCGGCATTAATTGGGCGTGGGTGTGGGTGTAGTCGCTGGCGGTGTAGGCTGTAACCGGTGTTTGCGTCGGCGGTGTTTGCGTTGATATTGTAGGCGTTGGCGGTGTAGGCGGGGAAGCCAAATTAATAAGCAACAATGCCTGTACGTTTGATTTCGGCTTCTGGAGACTCGCTTTCTACACAGCTTGCTGCAGTGGTTATTCCGCTGCAGAACGAGCAGATCAAGGCGAACAAACCGTTTAATGTTCTGCTTTCTGGTGGCAGTGTTATTGACGCATTCGCTAAGGCGTTTATCGGCCGGTCCGGGATCGACTGGAAAGCGTGGCATATCTACTTTGTAGACGAGCGCATTGTTCATAAAGGCGACAAAGACAGCAACGCGGCTCTGTTCATGGAGAGCGTTTACGACAAACTCGATCTGCCGAGCAAGGACGAGTACCCTCGCGTCTACAGTTTAAACGATATTTTCACCGACAGCGAGCTCGACACGACGCCGATTGCAGAAATCGCAAAGAAGTACGAGTCGATGGTATGCAATTCCGCAGACGGCAGCCAGAACGAGTTCCAATTGGCGCTTCTAGGTATGGGTCCTGACGGGCACACATGCTCGCTTTTCCCCGGCCACAAACTGCTGAAGGAGCGTAAATGCATGTTCGCGGCTCTTGACGACTCGCCGAAACCGCCGCCGAAACGGGTCACGGCCACTATGCCGTTTTTGCAGCGTGTAGGCAAGCTTGTGTTCATTGCATGCGGCGGCTCGAAAAAGGAGGCGATCGACGGTATTTTCATGGCAAACAATGCCACACTTCCTACGAAACAGGTCCTTGACGCCGCTACTAACGACGTCGTCTTCTTCACCGACGCTGCCGCCCTCGGACAGGTCTAAATAAATCATTATAATATGAAATTAACCATTTTAACATATGAAAAGGAAAAGGAAAAAAAGGATGCGATAAATAATATATACAGTCATCGACGGGTCGAATGACAAGACTACGAAAGAACGCCGCTGTCGAGATCGTGGAGAACAGTGTTAATGCTCTGCACGCCGACCATTTTGGCGCTGTCGACTTCTAGCCGGGAAACCAGCATACCCAGATCGCATGTCGCGAACCGGCCGTGTTTCTGCAGCGTTTTCAATGCTAAATAATGCGGGATCGCTACAGACTCGGGGCGCAAAGTTTGTGCTGCGCTTAAACTGAGGCAGAACAGCATAGACAGCGAGTCCTGGCAGTACTGGCAGTCTATAACGTCTTCACCGTAAGGCAAGGATGCAGGCTGGTCGGAAACAGAAGTACAGTCGTGCGGCGAGCTTCCTACACTGTTGCGCGGCGTTAGAACGCTTGGTTTCAATGCTTGGTCGCATACACACGACGAGTCGTCAGTACAGAACCCGCAACCAGTAGAGAAGTCGGCAGACGAGTAAGGATCCTGTAAAATTGTCTCTTTAATCGTCTCTTTAACTGACTCTTTAATCGCAGAGGCGCGTTTCAGTTTCGGTTTGCTTATTCCGGAGCTTGTATTGGCGTGTTTTAATGGCACGGCTGCGATCCGGTGCGGAACGCTGTTCAGAACCTCTTCTAATTGCGGCTGGATTGGTGTGCTCTTTTTAAGACCGACAGAGGAGCAAATACACTCGGTTTTCGTGCATAGTCCGCAGTCGTCAGCCGTAGGTATGCTTGGCAGGTTAGACGCGCTGCTGGACGGAGACAAAGCACCCTGCTCGTCTTTTTGAACAGTGTTGGTATTATTGAAACTGATTTCTCTGTTCGCTGAGCTGGCTGGACTGGTCGAACCGGTTTGAGGTTTTAACAAAACTTCTTTCACAACTGGTTCGCGCGCTTTGGGTTTGCGCCCGGGTTTAGGGCGCGGTGGAAGGACCCATTTCTTAGAAACACTGACTCGCGACGTGCTACGCGGGGAATTGACTCCGCATTGCGGCTGCGCAGGCGCAATTGTGGGATGCGGGCTCATCAACTCGTCACACTGATGATTATGTAAATATGCACCGCCTTATTCTGCCTACAAATAAATAGTCTTTAAATTCAGTTTGCACATCTGCTGCAGACTATTTCTTGGGCGATTGCGCAGGAATGTAAATTTTCAGGCGTGCAAGTGTGCAGGTGTGCAGGTGGGAATGGTCTTGTTGCATTATTACATGTGATGAGTGCATGCGCTAATATGTGCTTACATGCGTTATATAGTCCACAATAGCATGCGCTAAATTATTATATGCGTTAGTACGGGATTACATGCGTAGGTTCACAATTACATGCATAATTGCATGCGTTCACAATTGCATGCGTTAATATGTGATTACATGCGTCATGTGCGTTGGGTGAATACATGGTGTGCTGCGTTGGTGCTGCGTTGGTGCTACGTTATGGATGCTAGTCCGGTAGCTTGTACGGTCTGCCGGAAGCATATTATTATATTGTTTGTTAGTCTAGTATAAACTGCGCGAAGGCGCCCGGTCGCGCTGGTCAGCGGTGCTGAGAGGGGGGATATACATGTCGTAAGGTTTAGTGTTGGCGCCAGTGTTCTTCGGATCGACCTCAACGTTCAGAACCATGTGCATAGACCCCTTGATACACTCAGTATACTTATCGTGTTTCGGGGGATTCTCCTGCTCTTCGCGGTCGCCGAATGCAGGGCCAGCGTAGACTCTGCCTTCGGGTTCTTGGCCGTCAGGAACAGTTTCAAGCGTTAAATAGTTTCTGCGGGCCATTGTGGTTTTGTTTTTCAACTCTTCGCCGTTAACGTCTTTATTGAAAATAGGAATCAGTCTTTCCAGAACCCTGGATCTCAGAATGTGTTTTCTGTTTCGTCTGTTGAGGAAATCAGCGAGCGCAGTAGGCGGAGGACCGTTTGTGATTGCACTAGAAACTGGGCAGACCATGAAATTAGCGTCCTTTTCAGGCGATTCAGGAACCAAAGACTGGAACACGCCGACTGCGCACAGATGCACGTCTCCAGACAGAATAGTTATTCTGATCGAGTTCACAAGCTGGAAATCCATCAACCTTTTGAGGAACTGGTTGCGTTCTTTTTTATGGCATTTCGACGCCCAATGGTCGTTCAAATCGTCCAGCAGCTCGACCTGCCCGTCGAATGGGTTGACAAGGCCTTTGAACGCGATCTGTTTCTTCGACAGCCAAGTAATGGGTTTAATGGCATTGCTCTCCATAAGTCTTTCGGCCCATACCATTCGGGGGTACGCAATAGGCACTCCCAAAACCAAGTAGATGTGTTGAATGTCTTTATTAACGCGCACCTCGTGCGACAGCCGCTCGAACATGGCCGTGTAGTGCTCTAAAGTGCAAATACAGTGCCGAGTACGCTCGGTTCTGCAGTCCAGACCCAAAACAGCGGCATTAGGCCCGATCTGCGCATAGATCGAGCGCGCGGGGTAGTGGATATACGGCCCGGGTTTGTTAGTACAGATCCAGCTCGGGTCTTTAAGCTTCTCGTCGGTCTCCCAGTGCACGTTCTGCTGGAACAGCATGTAGTACCGGTACGCGTACTCGCCAAGCAGCCTGAACACAGGCCGCGTCATCGTCTCGTGGTTGTACGTGCCGTACCCATCAATAATATCGTGATCGTCGTAGATATTGATGCTCGGGATCGTTGCTAAAGACTCTACCCACTGCGGCTGTTTGTTCTTGCCAAGAGGGCCTTCCCATAGCCCGTGGCCGAACCACAGAGTATACTGCTTTAGGTAGTACGCGTCAATAAGGTCGGCATACGTCTGCTCATTAGGAAGCTCGCCGTCGTGGCTGAAAAGACCTTCAGGGAGAGCGCACCGGATGCTGTCGCAGTACAATTGGTCGCCGCCGCCAAGCATTACATGGTATGGCGACGATTTGTGGTTTCTAAGGACGTCTACCCACAGCGAGGCGGGGTAGTCTTTCGGATCCGCCGATAACGACAGGCCATTGCACGAGTAGAACATCGTGCGCATGTTCTCGCTAACACCTGGAATATAGAAACTGTACTCAGGGTGCTCGCGGCCCCAGCAGTACTTCACTTCCGTGCTTTTATCCGCCTGCATCTTGATTTCCAAATCAAACCGGAAAAACGAGATCCCGCGGATATTGGCGAACCGCACAGGCTGTAAGTCCACATTTTCACCATTTAGAACAAATTTAGGCGCGACTTCGTACTTCGACTGCGAGTCTCTAAGAACATACGAAACGCTGCCGCGCCATACCTGCGTCTCGTTGTTCAAGCCCCAGAACCGCAGCATCGGACCGGCGAGGATCGCCAGTTTCTGGTCTTCGCTCTCGTTGATGCGGTTGCATGGAACCGTGTCAAAGGAGACGTTCGCAATATGCTTTTCGCTAACCGGCTCGACCTTTTTCGTAGCCATTCAGTTTTCTTTTTTAGTTGACGTCAGATGAAGGGGTTTTAATGACTATATACCCTAGTTCATGCACCTGATTCATGCAGTATGCAGTGCATGCCCTGACGCACGTTTGCTCGACGCGGCATTTCAGCCATGTCTCAGAGGTTGATACATTAATGACGCAAATCGCAGGCGTCAGGAAACTGGAAGGTTTAATCTAAGGACTGAAAATTACAAAAGAAATCGAGCGTTATAGGTACAGTCTAGTATGCATGGTCCTTGCATGCGCGGCTGCAGGTAGGGTGAAAAACGCATTTCGATGCAAGAAAAAAACAAAAAGGGGGTGCAAGCATGCAAACCACAATATCACATTCGAACAAGACATTTTACAGACACCTGTTATGTACACAAAGTCAAGATCGAATGTAATAGAAGTCAAGATCTAATAGAAGTCGTGTGTTGTATTGGAATGTATGAACCCGATACACCGAGCAACATAGTGTTGAACCGTGCCTATTGTCATTTCGGACATGAATAGTATAAATAAAAATTAGAAATTGAAAACTGAAAATTGAAAAATAGAAATTGAAAAATAGAAATTGAAAATCAAAATCAAAAGTAGAAAATCAGCAGTGTTCGGCTTGTAAATAGGACTGCGTTCAGTTAACAGCAATTTGTGGAATGCAAGTCAGAGTATGTAGGGAAGGGTTAGATTAAAAGGAAGAAGCTAAGCCATGAATACGAACAGTATTTGCAACAAAAGAGTAATATTAGAGAAACTGAATAACAAAATAAGTCGACAAATGCCGAAATAGCATCGTGTTGAAACACATGCCAACGAATACTTTTAACTGAAGAAAAGTGGATACTCGAACTAGAATTAGTACTGAAGAGCAACGCAGGGTCGGAAATGTAAGCCGAGCATTTCAGTAAGCAGGAGGTAAGGTCAAATCAGGCAATGCAAATGTAATGCAAATGTAATGCAAGTGTAATGCAAGTGAGATGCAAAGTAAGCGGGAAGTAAGCGGAAAGTAAGCGGAAAGTAAGCATGTAAACTACAGAAAGATAGTGTAAGATAGAGGCAAGATAGTGTAAGCTAGAGGTAATCTCGAAGTAAGCGAGATCCGAAGTGGCCTTTTTAGGAAGTAGCCTCAAACCCGCGTATCCTCCAGGAAACGAGGCTATAATGTACATACGTCAATACTTAGGCACTAATAACATACAGACGCAGTTTAGTGGCGCTAGTGAAACCTGGCGCATGTATGTATGAAAGGTAGTAATGTGTAACACCTGCACTACGTCACACCGCTCAGGCGGGCCTTACTCATGCGCTCCGCACAGTCAGCCGATTTCATGGCGCCAGACGCCGGCTTACGGACGGCGCTGTGGGTGCAGCCGAAGCCCGGTTCGCCGCTGTACACAGTGCTCAAACGCACAATCACAGGTCTCGCGCCTGTGTTCGAAGACGGGCCTGTTTTCGAGCCCCACGTCACGCTTGCGACGGGCATCATGGTGTCTACGCAGGCGGAGGTCGATTTGGTGCTGGACAGCATGCAGGCCGCTGCACGCGCAGTCCCCAACCTGGATGTCAGGTTCATGCAGTTGACGTACGGCAGCAAGTTCTTCCGGAAAGTCGTTTTCGAGGTCGAGCGCACTGCCGCGCTTGTTTCCATGGCCGCGATCGCACACGAAGAGTACTCAGCGTACCCCCGGCTCCGCGGCGATCTTCTGAAACAAAAACGCAAGAAGTCCGCGAAATTCATTCCGTCGCCTGCCGATATTGCGTCGTTGCATGCACAAGCAGCACAGGACCGCGACGAGATGCTGAAAGAGTTTAAACCGCACCTTAGTTTAGTATATTCCGACGTCTTCCCTGTTTCCGAGGCCGTCCGGCACACTGTCAGCCAGCGTCTTGTCGACGTGTTCGGCCCAGACTTCGCCAGCCGCGGGCTCGGCTGGACTGGCGGCCAGTTAGCGCTAGTCAACTGCGAAGGCCCGGTAGAAGAGTGGACTGTCCTTGGGAAGCGCGATATATAATATAGACATCTTATCTTACCATCTGCAACGAGCGTGCGACATCTTATAGATTCATGCATCTTACATGCGACCTATATTATACACATGCAGTATATCGTGCACGTCGCATGCTCAATACATGCTCATTACATGCTCAATACATGCTCAATACATGCTCAATACATGCTCAATACATACACAATACATGCGTGTAGCTAACTATTAACACGAATCGATCTCAGATCTAGTATACATGTTATAAATTGCAATAAATATTAAGAAGTCCACAAACAAGCAGTACCGTCAGCGCCTGCCGTGAACAACCACGCCTCTCTAGGGTGCCAAGCAGTCTCCAGCACGCCAAGACTGCTCTCGACGCGGTGCCCGCGCAAGATCTTGAGCGGCACAAGCATTGGGTTCTTAGTGCTGTCAGCGTAGACTGTGTCGTGCAGAACGTGCACGGTTCCGTCGTCACTGGCCGAACAGAACAGCGGCAACGTAGGGTGGAAAGAAACGTCGCGGACGGCTCTGTCGTGGTACCGCAGCATTTTGTACGGCCGGTCGCTCAGCGCCAGATCGTGCCAGGCGACACGTAAGTCGTAACTGCACGCCAAAACGTTCTCTCCACCAGGGTGAATAGCGAAATTAGAAAGCCATTTAACGCCGGGAAGAAGGCGTTTAAGCAGCGTCTGGTTGGCCAGGTTATAGATCCTGATGTACCGCTGCGAGGCCACATAGAGGTGAGGCTTAAAAGGATGGAACCTAGCGTTCTGAACAATGCCTCGGCTGCGTCTGAACGGGGACTGCGTGCGGTGTTTCGAGAGCTGGTGAACCAGCACGGCTTTGGCGCCGCCATTGGGTTGAGTAGAAACGAAGTAGTCGCCCTTCGCGTGCCAGTTGACATGCTTGACGGTCTCTCGGCATCTAATAACGACATCGCAGCCAGCAGTTTGTAACGAAGCTGGGGGTTTAGCCCATTCAGAGGGCGGCGCCGATTTGCTGTTCACATTGTCTTCTTCGCTCTGCTTGAGTTTAAGTTCAGTAGAGTGGAACGTCCATCCCTTTTCCAGCAGTTCGTGCGCTTTTTCAGCATTAGGACAGGGCGGCACAACAAGGTAAATACAGTCGCCAGCAGCCACTACAAGCAGCTGCTCAGTAGGGTGCCATTGAACCGCGTCTACAGGGACTCCCTTAGAATTAGAAGCAGATTTCGACTCGTCGTCAGACTCGACCTGTTTGACGTACGTATCGAGTTTCGTGTCGAAAACATAGAGCTGGCGGCCAGTAATAACGTCCCACACAATAACCGTGCCGTCATCGGACCCGGTAGCAAGGTAGTTGCCTGATTTGTCGACGCTGATTGTGCGCACGCGCTTAGTATGACCAGTATAAACAGTCGATTTCTTGATCGGGAACGGTTTCAACGTATCGGGAGACGGAAGCTCCGGAATCAGCGAGTTGGGGTCCACAGAAACGCGCTTGTCGCGAGCACGCGGCGCAAGGTACAGATCCAAGCACCGTTCGAACCTCTCTCTAAGGGCTTTAGCGTAGCCAGGGACTTTACGCAGCGAGCCGTAGCTCTGCGGAATATAGTCGAGCTCGCGGTCTTCAGGATCTGTTTTCTCCCATTTCTCGACCTCCTCGGGGGTAAGAAGGTACTCTTTAGGCGGGTTATAACTCTCTTCGTGGGTAGGAGGAGGCATTTTGGGCGCCTTGAGCTGCATTTTGTTGGGTTTCGATGGCTCTTCGTGCTGCCACACATCGTACAGTTTAGTGTTGAGCTGGAGTTGTCTGTCGTCGTCGTCTATAGGCTCGAACTCGTCAACTGGTTTATACACGAGCTCGCCGGCGCGCATAGCACGCACTAACTTCATTACCTGCTTCGCCTCCCACTTACTCTTCACAAACCGGCGTTTCGGCTCGTTTCTGGGCTCGAGAGGTGACTGTTCTACTTGGTTAGAAACCCATTCTAATTGGTCGGTGAACGGGTTGATATCGTCAGTGGGAAGCAGGCCTTTCTGCACCCTTTCTACAAGCTCGCGCTCTTCAGCCGATAAGTTCAACGCCTCGCCTGTGTTCTTGTCAATAAGACCCGTCCAGCCTTTCGGCAGCTCGATCTGGTTAAGCAGGGCGTCAATGGCGCTCTGCGACGCGGGACGGAGCACGCGTTTTCCGTCGATGGAGTACCCGATATGCGGGAACTTCTCGTACGCAGCAATCGGGATATTGCCAATCCGGTTGCCATCTTCAACGTCGCTGTCGTCGCTGGAGTAATGAGGGTCAATAGGGGGTAACGAGGTGGGCAAACTAGACTCGGAAAGAGAGCTGTCGCTCTCGTCATCGCTCAATTCAAGTGAGGGCAACGAAGAGTCGTCGCTGTAACTCTCGCTGTCGGAATCGGACTCGAAGTGCCGTTTCGCCATGCTATTTTATTAAAAGGGAGTTAAATTTCACTTAGAAAAATAAATCATGTAATGTCCAGCCGTATCGTGTGGCTACAGTAAAGAGTAAACAGTATCATGTGTTTACATTCTCAATTCCAATTTCTAATTCCAGGTTCCCCAATTTCCAATTTTCATTTTCATTTTCGAATTAACAGTATCATGTATCTATATTAAAATCAAAATCACAATGAAAACTCGTTGGGATTATTCACCTGCAGGCTGTACCACGGCGGTACCGATTCGAAGTATAAACGGTATCGTGTAGTTTTAATGGCTGACGGCGAGCGGGCAGTATGGCAGATAAGCTTTTCTACCGAGGCCAGTACTCACGTGCTGTAAAGTCGAACGACCTGGTTGGCCAGCCAGGAAAATACCCGTGCCCTGTACCCCACAATTGGCTGCGCGTGCCCTATGCACTGACTGCCTAGCGTTATTTTGCTGCATTACACCTCATACCCCCTTGCTCTCAATCGTGAACATGCTGCGTGCCGCACCTCGTTTACGGCATTTGAAAGCATGCACGCGCAGGTACACGCGCCCGGCGACGGACGCTTTCGCCACTACGACGAACAGCAGCTACATCGACCAAATGTACGCGCAGTTCAAGCAGGACCCGAGCTCCGTGCACGCCTCGTGGCGCGCGTACTTCCAAGGCATCGAGAACGGCGTTCCTCCTAGCCAGGCGTTCCAGCAACCCCCTACTTCTGTGTTCCGCCCTTCTGCCGGCTCTGCTAGCGCCAACTCGGGCTCCAGCACGATCAACGGCACGGCGCCGTTCGCGACACAGCAAGCCGGGCTCGCCGAGGAGAAAGGCATGAACCCGAACGTTCTGAATCATTTGAAGGCGCAGATGCTTGTACGTGCGTACCAGGTCCGCGGCCATTTCCACGCTAACCTCGATCCTCTGCATTTATGTTCCGGAATGGAGCTCAGCGAGAAGACCGGGTTCCCGAAACTGCCTGACGAGTTGACGCCTCAGCATTACGGATGGAACACCGAGGCTGATCTCGAGCAGGAGATCACGCTGGGTCCTGGCATTCTGCCGCGGTTCGGCGAGGCGAGAACCGTTACGATTAAAGAGCTGTTTAAGATGCTGGACGAGACTTACTGCTCGAGCTACGGTGTGCAGTACATGCATATCCCCTCGCGCAAGATGTGCGACTGGATCCGGAGCCAGGTCGAGAAACCGATGCCGTACAAATTCGACACTGCTACTAAGAAGAATATTCTAGACAGACTGATGTGGGCAACGATTTTCGAGCAGTTCCTTGAAACGAAGTTCCCTAACGATAAGAGGTTCGGTTTAGAAGGCGGCGAGTCGCTTGTTCCCGGCCTTAAGTTCATGTTCGACAGGCTCGCGCAGGACGGCATTGAGGACATTTTTGTCGGCATGCCGCACCGTGGCCGGTTGAATGTGCTGAGCAATGTCGTCAGAAAACCGAACGAGAGTATTTTCGCTGAGTTCACCGGCTCGGCCACCTTCGACGAAGGCAGCGGCGACGTGAAGTACCACCTTGGTATGAACTACCAGCGTCCTACTAACACCGGCGGCAACATCAACATCTCGCTTGTTGCCAATCCTTCGCATTTAGAGAGCGAAGACCCTGTAGTTATTGGTTTGACGCGCGCTGCTCAAAACAGCAAGAACGCGAACGACGCGGACACGAAGTCCGTTGCCGTTCTTATGCACGGAGACGCCGCAGTTGAAGGCCAAGGCGTCGTTTACGAGACGATGGGATTCCATACTTTGAAGAACTACGGTGTTGGCGGTACGGTTCATGTGATTGTGAACAACCAGATCGGGTTCACTACGAACCCCGCCAGCTCGCGTTCTACACCTTACCCCTCTGATTTCGCCAAGACGATCGACGCGCCTGTTTTCCATGTAAACGGCGACGACATCGAGGCCTGTGTGTTCATTTTCGACCTTGCTGCGAAATGGCGCGCCGAGTTCAAGCGCGACGTCATTATCGATATGTTCTGCTACAGAAAATACGGCCACAACGAGATCGACCAGCCCAGCTTCACGCAGCCGCTGATGTACCAGGTGATCGCGCGCAAGCAGCCGGCTTTAGAGCACTACAAGAAACAGCTTGTTTCTGAAGGCGTTATGACCGAGGCCGAGATCAAAGAACACCACGACTGGATCTGGAATATTTTGGAGGAGGCTTTTAGACGCGCTAAAAACACCGAGTCTAAGGATATCGAGCAGTGGGTCGCGTCCGAATGGCGCGATTTCAAGTCTACTAAGGAGCTTTCCTCTGAGATTCTGCCGCATAACCCTACTAACATCACCGAGACCACATTCAAGGAGGTCGGCCAGGCCGTCAGTTCGTGGCCCGAGAAGTTCAATGTGCACAAAATCCTCCAGCGTATTCTGAAGAACCGCGAGAAATCGATTGCCGAGGGCGAACAGGTCGATATGGCCACTGGTGAGGCTCTGGCTCTTGGTTCGCTGGCCCGTGAAGGGTTCGAGATCAGGCTTTCTGGCCAGGATGTCGAGCGTGGTACGTTCAGTCAGCGCCATGCTGTTCTGCACGACCAGCAGACTGACGATACTTATGTTCCCTTGCAGTCTTTAGTGCAGAACAAGCGTAAAGTTACGATCTCTAACTCGCATCTCAGCGAGTACGGCGTGTTCGGGTTCGAGTACGGCTACTCTTTGCACGATCCTCGCTCGCTCGTTATTTGGGAAGCCCAGTTCGGCGATTTCGCCAACACCGCGCAAGTCATTAGCGACCAGTTTGTGGCTGGCGGTGAGCGTAAATGGAACCAGCGTACTGGTATTGTTGTCTCGTTGCCGCACGGTTACGACGGCCAAGGCCCTGAACACTCTTCGGCCAGGATGGAGCGGTTCTTACAGCTTGCTGACGAGGACCCTAGAACCTTCCCCTCGCCCGAGAAGATGCAGAGACAGCACCAGGACGCCAATATGGCGATCGTGTACCCTACGACTCCTGCTAACCTTTTCCACGTTCTTCGCAGACAGATGCACCGTGAGTTCCGCAAGCCTTTGATCAATATCTGGTCGAAATCGCTGCTGCGTAACCCCCTTGCTCGCTCCTCGAAGTCCGAGTTCACCGAGACGCAGTTCTTCAAACGCGTTATTGACGACGACAGCGTCGAGAAGTCTGCCGTTAAGAGGCTTGTGCTTTGCTCGGGACAGGTGTTTGCGACTCTGCTGAAAGCCAGAGCTGCTAAACAGAACACCGACACCGCAATTGTGCGTTTAGAGCAGCTGCACCCTTTCCCTTGGGAGCAGCTGCAGACGGTTATTAACTCGTACCCTAACTTGACAGACTTCGTGTGGACTCAGGAGGAGCCCATGAACGCCGGTGCGTACAGCTACGTCCAGCAGCGCTTGCCTGTGCTGCTGAAGGAGACCCAGTACCCCGACTCGGCCTTCCGTTACGCCGGCCGCGACCCCAGTGCGTCAGTTGCTGCGGGTGTCAAACGCGTGCATGTGGCTCAGGAGAAGGCTTTTATTGAGCAGACGTTCGCTAACTAAGATAGATCAGGCAATTTTTTGTCTAGCGTTCCGTACTTATATACTCCTAGGTACTAACCACTACGCGTACCCAGTAAATACCTAGTAAATATCCAGTAAAATGGCAGTAAAATGGCAGTGCGCATTCTGCTTTCTAAACCCACAGCCTGAATTAAATGCTCGCCGGTGTCGGCTACTTCGAAAAAGCTTGCATTCTACCTGCTGCCTATTGCAATATATGCCGTGCATATTCTGCCCTAAGCATGCATGTACACCGACCCTTACATCTGCATATACTGCCTTAGACTGTATCAGCAGGTGCATAATCCCATTAATGTCTGTCATTAATCAATTAAACAGAAAAAACCCTAAATTTGCATTTGTTTATTACTCTCTTGCAAAACATTTATGCTGTGCGTGCTGCGGGCGACTGGGCTAATTGGGTGGACACAGCTGCCGTGGATGTAACCGTTGATGCAGGGATCCGAGTGGTAAAAAAGTACTGCTTTGTATCCTTAACCGATGCCGCAAAAAGTCGTGTGCAGAAACAAATGTTCCCCAACCCATTTCCTCAACAGAACGTTTCTAATTGTTGTTTCTGAAACGCATTATCGAGGTCTGCACCTTGTTTAATCTGAGTTTATGTGGGCTAAGAAGCACTGGATCTTATACTGGAAGCAGCGTTTATAAACGCACGCCTGAACGCACACTTGAACGCACTCCCAAACGCACATGAACTCACATGAATGCACGCATGAACTCACATACACACATGCATAACGCATGCTGGTACATACAATTAACAAGTATGGGAAAGCGGGGTATATAAACCCATTAACCTCCATGAAAAAGAAGACCATCGCCTCAAGAAACACTCAACAATGATCGCACTCCTCTACCCCATCTTCGCCAGCGCCGCTTTCACCTACAACACTGCCGACCTTTTCAGCAACGCTGACGTCAAGCAGATCTACACGACCAACAACGCTGTGGTTGAGGTCATTGCCATTCCTTCTGGCACTGTGATCCCCCCTACTACTATTGCTGGAACCACCGTTGAGCCCGTTACCATCTCTGAGCAGGTGGTTTCCGTCGCTGCTGATCCCGAGACCCAGGTTTACGAGGCCGAGGTTGACGACGAGGGCAACGTCATTTCCGTTATTAGACTCATCACCGACTCTGGCAACGACGCGACTGCCACACCTGCTGCCGATGGAATCACCAAGATTCCCACCATTTCTGACAGTCCCCAGAGCTTTGTGACTACTTCCACTCCCACCCCTGAGGCTGGCCAGAATGGTGCCAATGGCGCTGATGGCGCTAATAGTGCTGTTCCCACTGGTATCACTACTGCTGCCGGTGCTGGTGGTTCTGGTGGTGCCGCTGGCGCTTCTGGCGCTGCCGGTGCTGCTGGCGCTGCTGGTGCCGCTGGCGCCTCTGGCGCTGCCGGCGCTAATGGTGCTGATGGTGCCGCTGGCGCTTCTGGCGCTGCCGGTGCTGCTGGCGCTGCTGGCGCTGCTGGCGGCACGAAGTTCGCGACTGCTTTCGTCACTGCCCACTAAACGCCTCTGCTTAAGCAAGTATACGTTCTTTAGTTATATCTAGTTAAATCATTTTATTCTCCTATGTTGCAATTCCTAGGATACCTACATACACGCATGCTGCTGCTTATACTATGACTTACATGCTATATACGCACATGCTGCTGCTTATATTATGATATATTACATGCTAGTTATACTCACACTTACATGCTACTCACACTTACATGCTACTCACGCTTACATGCTACTCGCACTTACATGCTACTCACGCTTACATGCTACCTACACACACGCTACCAATATATGCTTACATGCTATATGCTCACACCTTCTACACTGTCTATTGAACATCCTCGCCACATCATTAATTAAACCGCCGAATTGCACTAATTGCACTAATTGCACTAAACGCACTAATTGGATTAATTGGATTAATTGGATTAATTGAGTGTGCGACTATAGGAATTCAGCGAACGAAGTATATCCCAGGGTTCGGGTTTATAGTGGTTCGAAGTGACTAACGAAATTTTCAACGTAAGCGACACACGGCACTGAAATTTTCGCGTGATGATCCCGATTGTAGTGAAAGGCCACGAGCGTCCAATCCGGCAGCTTAAATACAACGCCGATGGCGACATTCTGCTCAGCGTCGCAAACGACAAGCGAGTCTGTGTGTGGTACAGCAAGACCGGCGAGCTGCTGGGCACTACAGACCAGCACGGCGCGGCCATTTCGTGTATTGACATCGACAGGGCCTCGCGCTACTTTGTTACTAGTTCGAACGATTTCTGTATCCAGTTCTGGAACCTTAAAACCGGTCTTCTCCTCGACTACACTACCACAGACGAGGAAGGCCAGGAAGTGCGCAAACCGATGCAGCTGAAGTGTCCTGCGATCCCGCGCTACGTCCAGCTGAGCCCCGACGAGAAGCAATTGCTGGTTGTGCACGATACGAAGATGGGCAAAGAGAGCGCCATCTTTGTTTACGACCTAGACATGTCCAACCTCGACGACCCCAAACTCGAGCTGAACAAGAGCATTAAACCCCCTCAAAGCCCGTTTTTGAAGGCCGCGTGGACCTACGACGGCGGCAGAATCATCGCGATCTGCGCCGACCACTCGGTCTGCCGCATGAACGTCGCGTCCGGCGAGTGTGAAGAGACCTCTACCATCCACGAGAAGCCGATCGTCGACCTCCAAATGTCCCCCGACAGAAGCTACTTCGTCACCGCCTCGCGTGACGAGAGCGCGATTCTGCTCCCTGTCGACAACTTCCAGTCCCTTGTGAAGAAGTACCAAGGCGACTCGGGCTTGAACTCGGCCGCGATCTCGCCGATCAAGGATATTATTATTGCCGGCGGCGGTAAAGAGTCCCGCGACGTCACAACAACGTCGGGCGGCAGTTTCGACGCTCACTTCTTCAACAAGATCTACCAGGCCGATCTGGGGCGCGTAGGCGGCCATTTCGGTCCGATCAACTCGATCGCCATCCACCCTTGCGGCACAAGCTACGCCTCGGGCGCCGAAGACGGTACAATCCGGATCCACCATTTCGACAAGGACTACTTCACGTTCGACTACAACAAGATCATGCTGCAGCAGGTGGAAGAGTAAAAACAACCAGTGTTAAATGCACACGCGACGCTGTTAAAGTATATACGCTAGCCAGGGTTAGGTATTAATGGAATGATTAGGGTACGACCACTCGGCCCACTACACTGCACTGCACTGCCTTTTAAATTGTCTACATAAAAGTCTACAAAATAGTCTACAAAATAGTCTACAAAATAGTCTACAAAATAGTCTACAAAATAGTCTACAAAATAGTGTGAACATAAATTCACGGAGCTACAAGAGCCATAGTAGAAAGGTACTCCTGGTACTCCTCCATCCCCGAGCTCATGTCAGAAAGCTCGCTAGGAGATCGAGGGGGTGGAATCACTGCCTCTCGGCGGTTTTTCTTGCTCACTGCTTCTAATGCTCTGACCACGTCTATTCTGTTCTCGCTGCCGCTCTCGTAGCTCTTGCAATCGCTCTCGCTCTCGCTTTTAAATGATAAACTGCTGTTCCGCTCGAGTTGTGGCAGACCGCCAAGAATGTCAAGACTCGTTTCTTTAACTTCACCCTCTTTACCCTCTTTCTCTGTAGACGGACTCTGGTCTTGAGTTACCTCACTGGTTACCACCCTGTTTACCACCCTGTTGCGCGCGGTTCTCTCGTTCTGGTTATCCTTCTGGTTATCCTTCTGGGTATCCTTCTGGGTATCCTTCTGGGTATCCTTCTGGGTATCCTTCTGGGTATCCTTCTGGGTATCCTTCTGGGTATCGTCTTTGTCGTGAGGGCAGAAAGGATCGCCAGCCGAGCCTCGATGGCAGATGGATTTATACCATTTCACAGACGGCCGGTTGCTAGTGATTTTTTTCGGCGATTCCGGCAGCGCGTCCGAGAGACTGCGGTACTGCGTCAATTGCAGCGGCAGGCCTTCAAAATACGTTCCTCGGAACTTCTCGCCGGCGAGTTTCGGTTGGCGCAGTTTGGAAATCCGCAGCTCGTTTATAGGCGACAGAGGCTGTGGCTGGTCGAGCAGCAACTCGTTTTTCTTGTTGAACTGCTTTCTCTGCTTACTCTGCTTGAACCTAGCGAGTCTGCGGTGAAGAAGGGCGCCAAGAAGCAGCAGATTGATCACTGAGCTCGCTACAATGGCGCCAATGAGTACAGACGACAGCATTGGAGATAGAGATCTTAGGCTCTGAGTTTAAACTAATTTATAAAGTAGATGGGAATTAATAAATAAAGCCTGCAGACCAATCCAAACTATAAACGAGTGTAAGTAAAGCGGCTGCGGGTGTTTGGCCAATGCGTGGGCATTTGGCGGTGCATTTAATGGTATCCTGGGTAGCTTGGGTATCCTGGGTATCCTGGGTATTCGATGTGGGGTTAGACTGGCGAAATTATGCATTCGACTGAGCGGATACTGGCAAAATTACGTGTTCGGTTGAGCGGAGTATGCATGCAATAAACTTTTAATGGACGCATCGTGCAGTCAAGCTGTATGGTTTCGTAGGATTCAGAAAAAAAAAATTAGCGACGGCCAAACGGTCTTAGCGAGAATTAGCGAATTAGCGAATTTAGCCGATATTAGCGAGACTCAGCCTAAACGGAGTTTTCTTGTCCCAGTCACGTTTTCTAAACGGCTGATTTCAACACTTGGAGGTTTAGAATGACTAGACTCGCTGGTCTCAGACCCAGCTTCTGAACTGCTGCTGCTGCAACGCCGGCTTAGATTCGTGTTCCGCCTATTGAGTGGCAAAAACACCCTTCCGTTCCATTGAAACGGATCAATGCGCGGTTTAGACTCTATTTCGATATCAGGGTCCAGCCTTGAAGATGTGCGTGCACAGAAAGACCGCACTGCAGAAGGCGAAATCTGCTCTTCGGCGGATTCCACAAGCGAGCGGTTTTCAATAGCCCGGGCAACGAACTGTTCGTGTGCTTTTATCAGAACTGAATGCTTTTCACGCAGAGCAGTAAGCTCGCGTGTCAACTGCGCTACTTGCTCTTGTTTGCCTTCTTCTATTGTATCAGGCTCGTCTTTTTCGTTGTTTTTGGCTTTTAAAGACGCGGAAGACGTGGAAGACGCGGAAATATCGCCGCTGACGGTCTTCTCTACAAACAGTTTACAGTAGACCTCGTTCTCTGCTTTCAAAACCGCGCATTTCTCTTGTGTCTGTTTCAAAAGCTGTTTGAGTTCCTGGTTAAACAGATTGTTCTGTTTAGTCTCCATTTCCCCAATTTCGCGCCGCTTTTCCCGCGTCGAGTCAAGCAGTTTATGTTTCTTCAACTCCTCGGCCAGTTTATCCCGCTCGAACTGCAGTTCAGTGATTGTTTCAGTCAATTTGCTTACTTCCTCGCTATGCTTTTCGCGCGTCTGAACAACCGTCGTTTGGCCATTAATGAAATCCAAACTGAGCTGGGCAATCTCGTCCTCGACCCGCTGTTTGTCGCGTTTCATGGTCTTTGTTTCAGCCACTAGCTTGTCAATGGTCTTTTCCTGAATAGCCAGCTGCTCAGTCCGCTCGGCTAGCCGCATTTCCAAAACGTTACTACGCGACTTTTCCTCGCTCAGCAGAAATTGCGCCCGGGTCGTCTCCCGCAATGACACGTCTAGACGCGCACGCGTGTCGTCAGGGTCGGCCGCACCAGGCGCCCGGCAGGAGCTGCTTGTAGATGCCTTGTCGAGCCAGCGCCGTGGCGCAGCGCGGCCAAGAGGCGTCCTCTCCTGCATATCCTATTCTCGCGCGCGTCTTTGTGGTTTAACGTGGTGTTTACTCAAGTATCTAACACGCGCAGTGTGGACAGGATGTCTATTTGGAGGCTAGGGTTTTCCAAAGTTGCATGATTCTTGTGACTCTTGCTCCTTAATGGCTTGAAGGTTGAATGGCTCAAGCCTACAAACGTGATGGGGTCATAAGCTCGACCGTAAGCTCATAAGCTCAGCTCACACACACTTCCATAAATTCGAGACGCGAGTACGCGCGTTTGTGACAAACCTACCCATACCGTCTACAATTGAACCAAGCAGCTGCTAGTTGAGTAAAGTGAGCTTACTGCTCTTATACTGAATGCTCCGAGTTCTGGCCGACTTTTTAATAATTAATTGAGAAATAGGTGGCGATTAGAAAAAAAAAAGGATTATTGACATGGGCCGTACGTAGTCTTTTCATCAACATATTCTGCTCTTATTCTCTCATCCGCATGACTAGATCTGTGCCTCTTGTGCGTTTAGTGTGTTTAGTGGATATGCACCTATATGAGACATATACGCTTACCTACGACGCACGCACAAAATAGAAAAGTAAACTGAATAAGGAAATAAATAAAAAGAAACTAGAAATTAGAAATTAGAAATTAGAAACTAGAAACTAGAAACTAAAAACTAGAAATTAAAAATTAAAAATTAAAAAACGAAAAAAAAATCGAGAACAAGAAACAACTAGCGAGACTAGAGTAACGGCTAATGTGCCAGGCTTGAGTTTATCTTATGATCTTTATAACTTTATTTCTGTTGTTTTTTTTCGTTGTGGTATTCCGTTTACATGTTTTGCATGACGTATTGGGTCATTTGCTCATATTGTTCTCAAGTTCTTATGAATGCTTTGAAATGCATTTGACGCTAACTCTCTCATGCACCTCCATCCATCTCCATCTCCCACTAGATGCATGCATTATCATTTTCATCTGCCATTATTACCACATCCATTAGCATATCCGTTTGAATTCCAAAACATAAAAACATGTTGGGTATTGGTGTAAAGAGTACATATTTATGCAGCTGAAGCGGTGTACACAAGTATAAAACAGTCTTTAATGTCCCTATATTCTTTTTCGAGCTAGAGATCTGCGCTCCATCGATATTTGTGCACGATGTATGATGGAGTCACACAGTGTACTGTTTCAGACTTCATGCATAGTGCTACTACATACTGTTTACGAAAGTGCTCGCGTGCATACCAATGCGCTATATTGAGAGCTTTGAGTGTGCATATTATAACCAGATGATTTTCGTCTCAGCTGGACAAACAGTAAGACCAAATTTGATATGGACGGAATGGATATGAGCACGACCACTGAGGCCGCTACCTCCGAGATGGACATGAATATGGACATGTCCAGCTCTGCCAGTGTGGATCCCAACACCGAGTTGATGACCATGGACGAGGGAAGCACCACAGTCACTATGTACATGACGGATATGGGCAAGAAGACCTCGTCTACTGAGGACCCTAATACCGAGTTAATGACTATGGACGAAGGCAGCACCACAGTCACTATGTACATGACCGACATGGGCAAGAAGACCTCATCTACTGAGGACCCTAATACCGAGTTAATGACCATGGACGAGGGCAGTACTACTGTGACCATGTACATGACCGACATGGGCAAGAAAACGTCTACTGAGGCTTCGTCTAGCGAGGATCCTAATACTGAACTAATGACGATGGACGAAGGAAGCACCACAGTCACTATGTACATGACGGATATGGGCAAAAAGACGTCTACTGAGGCTTCTTCCACCGAGGATCCCAATACCGAGCTTATGACGATGGACGAAGGCAGCACTACTATCACTATGTACATGTCCGACATGAACAAACCCACTTCCACGATCACAAGCGAAGGAATGACCGGGATGGATATGTCGGGTATGGACATGTCTGACATGTCGTCGATGCCGACCTCGACATCAATGGATATGGACATGTCGGGTATGGACATGAGCGGCATGACCATGGCCACTGCCACTGCGGCCGCGATGTCGATGTCCGGCATGCTGATGTCCTCAATGGACTCGACGAACTCGATGGCCGGGATGAACATGGGCGCTGCCGCGTCTGCCACTGCTGGCGCCATGGATATGAGCGGCATGGATATGGGCACCGGCACCTGCGAGGTCAGCATGCTGTGGAACTGGAACACGATCAACAGCTGTTTCCTTGCTACTGGATGGCACGTCAGCACGCGCGGCCAGTTCGCGGGTACATGTATCTCTATTTTCGTGTGGACCTTTTTGATGGTCGTAATGACGCGTCTGCGCAGAGATTTCGACAACTGGCTGATCAGACGGCGTGCCGTTCAGCAAACTGGCGACGACATTCTTGCCGAGAAGTCAGCGGCCGAGAACGAGCTCGGCGAGTTCGACACTCCTGCTCAGAAGAAGTTCCCTATCCAGCCGGCTATGCTGCTCACAGGGTTCACCTCGGTTGTTAATGGCGCGGTCTACTACCGCCCATCGATCTTCGAGCAGATCATTCGCGCGCTGATCTACGGTTTCGAGTTCAGTGTTACCTGGCTGCTTGCTCTGATTCTTATGTCGTATAACGGCTATGTTTTGATCTCTGCGTTCCTGGGCGCGTTCTTCGGGTTCATGTTCACGTACTGGGAGCCTATTGTCCGCGAGACCCGTCCTGCGCATATGACCAAGCACTGTTGCTAGGCCAATGCTTGATATCCTGGTCTGTGGAGCCAAAGAACTGAATCCACCAACCAATCCACCAACCAAAACAGAAGAAACAGAAACAGAAACAGAAAAACAGAATGCAAAATGCAAAACGCAGAATGCAGAATGCAAAATTCAATGCATAAAACAAGACAGCAATGCAAAATGCAATGCAAATGCAATGCAAATTCAACGCATTCAATGCAAATTCAAATGCAAACTGGGTATTCTTAATTCGCTGTTCTGCTCGCGGCTTATCCGTTTAATCAGCCAGCTCGCATTCAAAGGAAGCCGAGTCGAGGCGTTGTATGTATAGATCTTAACGGTAGTTATTCCGTATTCCTACCTCCTTAATCAACCGTCTTTTTCGGCGTTGACCGCCACCCTTAGTTGCTTATGCCATTACATGGTTCCTCAAATAGGTGCTGTACTCTGCCCTGACATGCACCCCACCTGCACTCTGCACCGCTAAGTACTCTGCCCTGACATGCACATCTGCAGCTAAATATACCTCCTCAACGTGTCCGTACGTGTCCGTACCCTGTCCCTGTCGCGTACGCTTTATGTGGTCGGACCCGTAGTCAGTGTATACATGTGTATGCAGACGGAATTACCAGTATATATCCCCTATGTTTGTAAATGGTTTTCATATGCTAATGGGTGCGGCGTTAGTACGCATACACGAAACAGTAGTGCGATAACAGCAGCTGCATCTCCTCGATCTCGTCAAGGAACTCGAGCCGTGATATCCGCGCGCGGTCTGGAGTTGGAAGGTGCAGGTAGTAGGTGTATATATCCGCGCCCTTGACAGTATGCAACCCTAGATTTTCGAACCGCTGTTTCTGCGCGTTCAGATCGGGAAACGTCTCGATTGTCGGCATTGAGATCCCGCGGCGGGCGAAATTCTCGATCATGACGCTGCCGAAACTGTCGCGCAGAAGAAGCGGTTCGTAGACGAATACCGACATCGCCGGCGAGTTCTGTTTAAAGAATTGCAGCACCGCGTCAGCCTGAGCCGATTTCAAGTAGCATAAACAGCACTCGCTTAGAACCAGCGTCGGCCTGTCGAATTTCAAATTGAGGTCGCTAGGATCCATTTTCGGCAGGTCGCGCAGATCGGCTGCAGTCAGAAAGTAGTTTTTCGAACTACTGATTTCAGTGAGTTCCGGCGACGAGTCGATGATTTGCTGTTTTCTGTTAACTGTTTCTGAAAAATCGATTTCGTGGAAAACAAGGTCAGGGTATTTCGGCAGTAAATGGAACGGCAGCGTGTCGCTGCCTGCACCCAGCGAAACAATCTCGCCTTTGCCTTGACACCTGCTCAAAAAATCGTTGACGCATTCCCGCACGGCCAGCACGCGGCAGTAGGTGCCGATGTTTATGAGCGGCAGTCTCTGAGGAGTGGTTTTCGGCGCAAACAGGGGTAGGTACTTGTCCTCGAAGTACCCTTTCCTCAATGCGCTCAATTTCGACGCCGCAGCGTCGTCGTCCGTCCTTCTAACGCTCCTGTTCATACCCATTATGCTGCTTAGTACCACAACGCAACTGCTCAGCGTTTGAAGTGTGGAATGGAGTATATACAAAGTATCGTACGCAGGGTAAACTAGAAGCCATTGGAGCACAGAATTGCACGGAAATTAAAGCATACACTAGCAGAAGTGCATACAGGCAATACATACTGGCAATATATACTGGCAATATACACATGCAATATATATAGGCGCCATCAGATGGGTCTACAAGCTTAGCACCAAGTACTGAGTACGCATGTAATTCGACGCATATAATTCGACGCATGAATTCAACGCATGTAATTAGTACGCATGAATCGTGCGCCGATACCGGTACCCTGTCAGCTCAGTGTCATCATGTCATGTGATTAAAAGTAATATGAGTAAATCCTGCATCGCCACATCCGAGTATCCACACTCCCTGAGTCATTATGAGTCCTACATTGAAAGCAGGTGTGCTTGGCGCCACTGGTAGCGTCGGCCAGCGCTTTATTCTTCTTCTGCAAGACCACCCTCTGTTCGACCTTGTCGCTCTCGGTGCTAGCTCCCGCAGCGCCGGCAAAGCGTACGCAAGCGTCACTAACTGGAAACAGAGCGCGCAGATCCCCGCCAAAGTCGGTCAGATCGTTGTCAGCGCTTGCGAGGCTGCCGCGTTCAAAGACTGCGACGTCGTTTTCAGCGGTCTTGACAGCAACGTCGCTGGCGAGATCGAGGCCGAGTTCGTCAACGCCGGAATCAATATCATCTCCAACGCTAAGAACTTCAGGCAGCACGGCCACGTCCCCCTTGTCGTTCCTACTGCGAACCCCGAGCACCTCGATACCCTCAGCTCGCGCGACAAGACTAAGGGCATCCACGTGTGCATCTCGAACTGCTCGACTGCCGGCGTCGTTGTAGCCTTGAAAGCCCTTGAGAAGCTCGCGCCTATTTCCGAGGTCATTTTGACGACCTTACAAGCCATTTCCGGCGCCGGTTTCAGCCCTGGTGTTGGCGGTATGGACATTCTCGACAACATTGTTCCGTACATTGACGGCGAGGAGGACAAACTCGAGACCGAGCCGCGCAAGATCCTTGGTGGTTTCGACGCCAGTTCACACACTTTCGCCCCGCGCGCTGCTGTTGATTTAAAGGTTTCTGCTACTGCTACGCGTGTCCCCGTCATTGACGGCCACACCGCGTGTGTTTCGTTCAAGTTCAAGACCGACGGGCCTAAACCCACGCTCGAGCAGGTTAAAGAGGCTATTAGTTCCTACTCTTCTGAATGCGAGACTCTGAAATGCCCCTCTGCGCCCGCTAAGCCGCTTGTGCTTTTAGAGCAGCCCGAGAGACCTCAACCCCGTTTGGACCGTGATACTGGTAGAGGCTACTCTGTTAGTGTTGGCCGTGTGCGCGAGGATCCTGTGTTCGACTACAAGTTCGTGTGTCTTTCGCACAACACTGTTCTTGGCGCTGCTGGCTCTGGTATTCTGATCGCCGAGCTGCTTTACGCCAAGAAACTCTTGTAATCGCTGAACGCTTTAAAAAGCAGCCAATTGAGTCCTCAATTAATCGAATTGGCTAGCGATCTGCGTGCGCGGAACGTTCCTGTTCTTGTTGGTCCTGATTTTATTGAAATCACTAGTTTTAACAACTCTGAAGTATGGGTTCTTGAAATCCGGATGTGGGCGGCCGACCCAAGCGTTCCTGTGCTGTATTTCACAGTGTATGCGGAAGCGGACTCCCTAAACTCGGAAACGGATTCAACGCGTGTTCTTGGTCTCCGCGAGCTTGATCTTCGTGAAGTGGTTATTGGCGAGCACCCGAGAACGGGCATGCCGGTTCTGTTTGTGCACCCGTGCAACACGCGCGCGTGGCTCGCCGATACTGGCGCCAGCATGTTTCTGTGGTTGACGCATTTTGTGGCCATGGCGCGGATCCCGTTGCACTTAGAATAAGACTGTACATCATCAATCAATTAATCAATTAATCAATCAAATGGATAATTATATGAATCAATCGAACATCTAACAGATCATAAAATCATAAAATCATAAAATCATAAACTTATCATAGACATATCAAACATCAATGTAATATCATCTGAACATCTGAACATATCATAAACATATCAACATATAATGAGTAAATATGAATCGATTAACCAATCAATGAATTAAACTGGATCAGATTAGATTAGATTAAGGATTTCGTGGCCGAGCGCGCTAACTCGACATGCATTTGCTTGCCGAAAAACAGTTTGTTTTCAACTGCTGCAGCAGCTACTTCCAACGGCAAATGCTCAGAGAACGAAACAAAGGCCTGGCCGCGCAGTTTCGGAGAAATGTTTACTGCGAGAACACGGCCGTAGCTGCTGAATAGAAGGTACAGGTTCTCCTGCAGCCGCGACGGGCGGATTTTGTCGTTCAGGTTGTGCACGTACAGCGTGTGCATGCAGTAGTCAGCGTGGATTCCATGATGCTACCATACCATCATGCCATTAAGAAACAGCATAACAAACAGCATGATCCAGCAAACGCATGAATTACGCATGAACTATGCATGAACTACGCATGAACTACGCATGTATGCAACAAATATCAGCGGAATATATAGGGGTATAGAGTATGGAGTATAGGAGTATGGAGTATAGGAGTATGGAGTATAGGAGTATGGGGTACAGGGATGTATGGATATAGGAATTAGCAGGTATTAGAGAGAAGAAGTCTTTGAATTAATCCACTTTGTGCACATTTCGTTTGTCGAACTGCAGCGCTGCCGTCTTTCAATTATAGCGTTGAGCTGCAGCTGTGTAAGCGAAGGCCATGTCGTTCAACGAAAAGCACCTTGAAATCAAGGCATTAGAAAGCGAGTGTGATTCGTACTTCTCGTCGCTGGCCGAGTGCGAGCGCACGCTTCAAAGTAGCGTCGAGCCCGAGACCCGCGCGTCCGAGAACTTGAAACAAAGAGCAGCGCTGGTCAAAGAGCTTTACACGCTCGCGTACGCTGACGGCGCCAGTCCTACATTCGGGCAGCAGACACAGCGGCACCAGGTTCTTCTAGAGACTCATCGCGACACGCTGAAACGGCTGCGCCAGGCCGTCGAGCAGGCGCGCAACCGCAACGCGCTGCTTTCAGACGTGCGCAGCGATATCGACGCACACCGGCAAACCTCGAGCGGCAGGGGTTCAGAGCAGAACGCCGATGCAGATAGGTACTACTCTTCTGAACTCGGGCGTATCAATAACCAGAACTCGGTGGCTGACGCGCTGCTCACTACAGCGAACGAGGCGCGCGCCGAGATATTCCGGCAGGAACAGGTCCTCAGCGGGGTGAACCGTCGTATTGCGAAGGTATGGAGCCAGATCCCTAGCGTGAATGCTGTTCTGTCTAAAATCAATACCCGGCAGCGCCGCAATAGCGTGATTCTGGCTATTGTCATTGTTTTGAGCGTTCTGTTTGTTCTGTTTGTGCGCTAGAATCCGCCATTTAATTCGCCACACACTATTCATACTATTCATCGTTTAATTTTGTTCATTCATTCATTCATTCATCTTCATCACTCAATTGATTCAACCAATCTCCTACTTTTCACCGTTTAGCTGTTCATTCAATTCGTTCAATTGATTATACAGTCATTTATTTACTTAGTGCATTCACTCATATTCCCTCCAATTGGGTTTACTTAGTACCAATTCAATCGATTCATCGTTTTCTTGGTACATCCATTCACCCACTAAATGCATTCACTATATAATACTCAGTTTTAGACATACAAATTCGGGTCTATGGTATGCAAGTAATGCTGGAAGAAGAACTCAGGGTCGACGTTGTGCCTCTCTGGAGAGAACCGCAGCGCCAAAGTCAGTGCGTCAACCACACAGTCGCTCACGCCGCATCCTCTGCCGAACGCCATGCCCGCTAAGGCGATGCGCTGGTTGTACTGCTCGCCGATCGCCGCATGGACTTGGCTCTGCAGTTTGTCGTGCCCGATATTCAGCTGCGGGATCGCGTTCTTTTGAATACGCACATTATAAACAGCTTCAGAAGTATCGAAGTCCCCGATCATCTTTTTCAGGCCAGTAACTGCATGTTTTCTAACCTCCTCCTCGCTAACGTCCTGCCACAGATCGCCGCCTAGCATCACTGTCATATTCGACCCTTCAGCCGGCACACCAACAGCTTTACGAACACTGGAATCGAAAATAACGCCGATCACTTTCTCGGCGTTCTGGCCGTCTTCAGACCGTGGAACAAGGATCCCGAACCAGTTGCGTGCAATGCTGGGATCAGGGAGGTAGATATTCACTACTGCCAGTGTGTTGTACTGGACCTGGCCTAGAAGTTGGCTCAATTTGCCATCGAAAAGCTCGGGTTTCGCGATCGTGGAAACGACAATATCGGAATTAAACGATTTCCCGTTCTCTAGGTCGATTCTAATACTGGATTCATCGTTAACGAGTTTCTTTACTGGCGTGTTAAGCAGAAACTCAACGCCGTTCTCGCTCAGATTGTCGGCAATGATCTGCGCGACCGGCTGGATCCCTTTACTGAACCCGAAAATACTGCATTTCTGTAGCCGTTGCTCTTTAACAGTACACTCTGCATCGGTCATTGATTCGAACGCTGCTGCCAGTGTCTGTCTTGGGAATTTCTCCATTTTCCCAAGCGTTCCTTTAAACACCGACTTGAAAAGCCCGGTTTTGTCGACTTTTTCAAGGTAATACAGGTTATTGAGCCTAGCGACTGATCTGGCGCTGAGTTTACGCGAATCGCCAGCATATATCCCGCGCATGATCGCGGAAATAAGCCTGTCGCCAATAATCGGGCCTAGCCTTCGTGAAATGAAGTCGTGGACGCTCTCGTCGTCGCCTAGTTTAGGAAGCTCGGATTCCTTGACTTTGAAGTCTTGCAGCCCGCATAGCCGCGCGCCCTTCATTATAGGGCTTAATAGGAATTTAATAGCGCTGGAAAGCGAGTACGGGACTAATTGCGCCTTGCCTTGATAAAAGACGGCCTTTTTATTCACCTCAGAGTGGTTAGGAAGACCGCCCACAAGGTCGAGTTTGTTGATATCGCGTAGAATACTCAGCAGTACCGTTGTTCCGATATGCGCAGGCATCAGCGTCCGCGGCCCTGACTCGAACCACCCGAAATCATAGTGTGTGGTTTCCATCCACCCGCCAACGCGTTCTCTGTTGTCCACAACCTTGATTCTGACATCGGGGCGCGACCGTCTAACTAACCACGCAGTAGTCAAGCCCGTGATTCCGGCTCCAACGATCGTCAGCGAGCCGTTCTGTTTAATGTTCTTCAGTTTCAAAAGACTCGTTTCCTGTGCTGGCGAAACGTCTTTCCACGAGCTCGGGATATCCATGGGTTTCATCATCTGGTACAAATTCGGCGCCGTCAGCTTGCCGAGCTGCTTCAGCTTGCCCGCGGCTGCGGTTCTGACGCTCTGCATTGGGAAACTGCCTTAATTGCTCAACGCTTTATAAGGCACCCATTCAGGGCAGGTCGTAGAATACGAGAACGTGCCTGCCACTAAAGCCGACGCTACAAATGCTATAAACACTATAAACACTGCAAACGCTACAAACGCTAAAAACACTAACAGGAGTGCTGTTTAAGAATACCAATAAAATTAACGCATACTCACGCACTACACTACTACACTACACACGAGCATCATGTAACACACAACTCTACGCATGTAACAATCACTTTACGCATGTAACAATATATGCTGTACGCATCTTTCATATGTACGCATACAAGCATGTATCATTGCATAGGTACGCATGTAACGGTTTATGATGCACGCATAAACATTTGCATGGTTCAGAACATACCGTTGATCGTGCCGTCCTCCTCGACCTCGATGTTGACGTAGCCAGGCATCGTCGGCAGACCAGGAATCGTCATGATCTCGGCAGCGAGCGCGTAGAGGTACCCTGCGCCAGCAGAGACCTTGATATCGCGGATCGGCATAACGAACCCAGACGGCACGCCGCGCAGTTTCGGGTCGTGCGACAGCGAGTACTGGGTTTTCGCAATGCAGACAGGCAGATTACCGAACCCCTGTGCCTCGTACTCCTGTAACTTGGCTTTCGCAAGCGGCGAGAGCTCGACCTTGTCGGCGTTATACATTTTACGAGCAATAGTGTTCAGTTTCTCTTCGGCAGAAGTGTTCAAATCGTACAGCAAGTTCAAGGGGTCGCTGACGTCCTGGCCAGCACACGCCTTCTCTACAGCCTGTGCGAGCTCGATCGCGCCTTTTCCGCCGTTCTCCCAGTGTGTGCACACGACAGCGTCCTTGGCGCCGGCCTCAATAGCGGCCTTCTTGATCACAGCGTGCTCGGCCGGCGAGTCGGAGACGAAATGGTTGATTGCAACAACTACTGGTCTGCCGAAAGAGCGCGCGTTGGCGATCTGTTTAGCGAGATTCAGCGTTCCTTTTTGAACAAGCTCGACGTTCTCGGTAGAGTAAGTCGCTGGCAGTTTCTGGCCAGGCTTGACTTCGGGTCCGCCGCCGTGCAGTTTGAGCGCGCGCACAGTGGCCACAATCACTACACAGTCGGGATTAAGGCCTGAAGAGCGGCACTTGATATCGAAGAACCGCTCGCCGCCCATTGTGAAGTCGAAACCGGCCTCGGTAATAACGTAGCCTGGTTCCTGTCTGAACGCGTCGGTTCCAACAATCTTCAGCGCGACTTTATCAGCAATAACCGACGACGCTCCGATCGAGATATTGGCAAACGGGCCAGCATGGACCATAACAGGAGTGCCTTCTAAAGACTGCATTAAATTCGGTTTGATCGCGTCTTTCATCAACGCACACATCGCGCCGGCAACGCCGAGATCCTCGGCGGTGATAGGACTGCCGTCTAAAGCGCTCGAGCCAACAACGATCCTGCCTAACCGGCGGCGCATGTCGTTCAAACTAGAACTGAGGGCGAGAATCGCCATACACTCGCTCGCGACAGAGATATCGAACCCAGTGGATCTGGTTAACCCCTTCTCAGTGCTGTTTTCGCCGATCGTGATCCCGCGGAGGTGCCTGTCGTTGCAATCGACAACGCGTTTCCAAGTAATCGAGTCGGAATCGAAATTCAGCCTGACAAGTTGGTTGAGTTCAACATCGCTCAGTTTTGTAGGGTCCATATGCTCAGGGTACTGCAGTTTGCGCCAGCGAGCAGTAAGGAATTTACCTAAAGAGCCGTCGTTGGCGAGCTGCCGTTTCAATAGCCCAGCATCGGTCTGGGTCTGTTCGTGGAAAATGCGTGTATCAATAGCGGCCGCAAGCAGGTTATTAGCTGCAGAAACGGCGTGGATGTCGCCAGTGATGTGCAGATTGAACTCGTCCATAGGAACTACTTGTGCGTACCCTCCGCCAGCAGCGCCGCCCTTGATTCCGAAGGTCGGGCCCATAGACGGCTGCCGGAGATTGGCAATTGAGAGTTTGTTGAGGTGCCCGAACGCCTGAGTCAGGCCCATAGTCAGTGTCGACTTGCCTTCGCCTAACGGAGTAGGAGTGATGCCGGCCACAAGGACGTACTTCCCGTTAGCGCGGTCCTTCAACCTGTCGACTACAGACAAATTGATCTTGCCTTTGTACCGTCCGTACGGCTCGAAATCCGACTCGATAAGGTCCATTTCGCTGGCGACCTGGGTAATGGGTTTAGGAACGATCTGGCGCGAAATAGCAATATCAGAAGGAACAGGCCGTTTCAGCTCGACATTAGTGAGGTTGATATGGTTAGCGGCGCGGTTGAAATAGTACCGTTTCGCGGCCTTCACGACGTTGTACATAAGCATGGCAACGGTCATAGGGCCTACACCTCCAGGAACTGGCGTGATCAGAGACGCGCGCGGCTCGGCGGACTCGAAATCGACGTCGCCGACAAGTCTCTTTCCGGATTTCTTGCTGGAATCAGGAATATGGTTGATTCCTACATCGACTACAATCGCGCCCGGCTTGATCCATTCGCCTTTAACGAATTTCGGGACGCCAATAGCAGAAACGACAATATCGGCCTGGCTAATGATTTCAGCCAAGTTCTGGGTGCGGCGATGGACCTGAACGACTGTTGCGTCGGCTCTTCTTAGCAAAAAGGCTACAGGGTTTCCGACGATATCGCTGCGTCCAATAACGCACGCGAGCTTGCCGCGGACGTCGACTTTCGCGTTTTTCAGTAGTTCCATTACCCCGTTCGGGGTGCACGGCACAAACAGCGGCTCGCCCGACCGTTTTGCGAGCTCGCCGAAGTTCTGGGTGTCGAAGCCGTCGACGTCTTTGTACTGCGAGATCGCTTTACAGACTTTGTCCTCGCTGATATGCGCGGGCAGCGGCATCTGCACTAACAGCCCGTGCACGTCGGCGCGGTCGTTGAGTTTGGCGATCGCGTTAAGAACGTCGCGCTCGGCGACCTTGTCGCTGAGTTTCAGCACGTCGCAGTCGATATGCGAGTCCTGTGCGCTCTTCAGTTTCGCGTTGACGTACGCACACGAATCAGGGCGCTCGCCGACTTGGATGATCGCGAGTTTTGGTTTGAAATGCTTGAACTGAGAACTGCGGATCTGGCGGATCTCGGCTTTCAGTTCTTCGCGGATCTCGCGCGCGAGTTTCTTGCCGTTCAGCAGCTCGGCCTGCCGCACAGCCGTCGTGCACAGCGACCGTTTGCTAACGGTTCTCAGAAACTGGCTTTGCAGCATAGTGAGAAACGTGGTTGGTCAGCAACGGTTAGGGCCAGGCCTTTAATCTAACAGCTCAAGTGTATTAACTTCATAGAGCCTTAATAGAAAGTTAATAGGCGCAGGCTTTATAGAGATTAATAGATCCTTAATAGATCCGTAAAAGATTCTTATTAGATCCGTAAAAGACTATTTAAGAGACTACTCAATAGACTGCTCAATAGACCTGAATTGGGTTCGATCTGGTAATGCTTGAGATATCGATTAGATCACCTACCCACATTATTCCGCTAACTATGCCGTCGTTCAAGAAACCTAAAAAGGTTATAGAATCGCCAGGCAGACCGGTATTCAAACGCGCCGAACCGAAACCAACTAAAGTCGTCAAATCGCCTGTCTTTCATAAACGAACACAATCTCAACATCCAAATCCAAATCCGCATCCACATCCACATCCACAACTGCAGCAAATCCGGCAACTGCAGCAACTACAGGAACAACCGCAATCGCAGCAACCGCAATTGGTCCAGCATATCTCTTTTGCACCAGCCAAACCAATCCAACCTATCCAACCCATTCAACCGCATCAACAAATCCAACCCGTTCAACCGCCTCAACCGCCTCAACCCATTGAAACTAAAGGACCAGTTGTTTTCGCACAGCCGCGATTACCGTCAACAGTCTCAGCACACCGGCACGCCCCGAAATCGCTGGCCGCGCTGATTTCCACTGCCGCTTTAGGACTGCGTATAACCGCTGAAACAGCGTTCAATTTAGAAACGAAGCTCATTAAATTCAACGAGACTGCGCTGCTTTCTCCGAACCTGGACTTGCTCGTACTGAATCCGCGCAAACTCGTGGTCCAGGAGACGAATTTGGTTTATAAATTAAGGGAAAACGTCTACGTTTTAGTGGAAAGCGACTGATCTGTTACCACATCTACATCTACTTAAACGCTACCACATCTATTCATGATATCACACTTACTTATACGCTACTACATGCTATTACATGTTTCAATATCTACATTACTGCTATCACATCTACTACATGCTATTACATGCCGTCATATCTACATTACATGCTACCACATCTACTACATGCTACCACATCTATTACTGCTATCACATCTACTACATGCTACTACACGCCATTACATGCTACATGATCCAATATAAATACATGTTATAGGATCTAATATTACCTGCACGCGTGCTGTGTGTGTTGTGCAGGTACTACATACGTTGTGTATGTTAAACAATGTGCACATGTCACTCAGTATTCATGGGTAGTCGTGGGTAGTCGTGGGTACTTATGGGTATTCTTAGGTCGTTATTAGTGATGGGCACGCTATTTAGCGCACAGATGGTCTCGCTTATGACCTAACCCATGGACTCGTTCGCGAGGTTTAAAGAAGACAACAAACGGCAGATCAATGAGGCCGAGGCGAACCCAAAAGGGTACTCCATCAACCCCACGATCGCGTTCGCGCAGCCCGTGCAGGTGAACGCGCTGGCGGCGTCGTACAACATGCGCTTCGTGTTCACAGGCGGCGAAGACGGCTTGGTCAAGAAGTACGACTTCCACGCGAGCGTGAACGGGCTGGGAATGCAGGTCAGCCAGCGCCAGATGCAGATCGACACTATAACGAAGTCTGGGGTTCTGTGCTCTTTTTGGGAAAACGAGCAGCCGCTGCTGAAGTCGCAGTACAAAGTCGACGCCGACGGGACGTACCTCCCGCAAGTATCCCCCGTTTTCTCGCTGCAGGCTCAGTGCCAGGCGCTCTGGGTGTGTGCGGGAATGCAGTCCGGAGACGTCAGTTTCCAGTCGGCAACGTACGGCGAGATCGGGAAATGCGTCGCTGTGCTCAGCCAGCACACAAAACCAGTCTCCGACCTCCATTTGAACAGTTCCGAGCAGTTTCTGTTGAGCGGGAGTTGGGACAAATCAGTCGCATTGTGGGACCTCGACCGCGCGCGGCCAGTGCATGTATACAGCGACCTCAGCGGGCAAGTCAGCACTGTGCGTTGGCAGCCAGTAAACGGGCCAGAACTGCCGAGTGCAAATGTACAGGAAGAAGACGAGATGGACTCGTTGTTCGGGAGCGATGACGACAGCAATAATAACGAGATCGACGAGGCGATAACTACTGAGATCGAGAACAACGAGACTAAAACAGAGCTTAAAGAAGACTTAAAAGAAGATTTAAAAGGAGATTTAGAAGGAGATTTAAAAGGAGGTAAAGAAGGATCTAAAGAAGAACTCAAAGACGAGACCAGAGCCGGATCCGCATCTGGTCCTGGTCCTGAAAAGGATAAACAAGACGTGTTCCTTACCTCTACTATAAACGGGGTGGTGTATATAATGGACCAGCGCCAGCCGCTGCCTGCAGCATCAGTCACGAACTCGCAGGCGCCGCCGTGGTCGATGAGCGCGTGCTGGTCGACGGACGGCGCGCAGGTGTTTATAGGAAGGCGCAACTCGACTGTTGACGTCTACGATCTTCGGAAACTCGACGCTCCTTCTAGAGTTCTCAGGTTCCCGAGCAATTCCGGCTCGGTCTCGTGTGTCGAAGTGCTGCCGAACAACAAGGGGGTTCTATGTGCGTCGTACGACAATATCCGGCTTTACGAACTCGAGAGCCAGAAAAAGACGCCGTTTGTGATCGTGCCTGGTCACCATGGGTCGATCGTCAGCCGCATGCTCGTGGACTCAAGCAATAAATGCTTTGTGTCGGCATGCGGAGGACGGGGATGGGCCGATACTCAAGTAGACTATGTCCTGGGGTACGAAATCACTGCCGAAGTATGATTTCCAATGTCATTTTCGATGTCATTCTCAATGTCATTCTCAATGTCATTCTCAATGTCATTCTCGATTTCAACGCGATCTGAGTCTGGAGTAGACGGCGCTGATTGTGAGTACACCGAACGCTGCAAGCACAAGCACAGTGCTTCCATGCAGCAGGTGTTTGGCGTTGAAACCGTTATTGTGTTTGGAAACATGTTTTACTGAGAACATAACAGTGCTCCGCTGCGTCAGAGTCCCGGTTTTCAGAACGCTGTACTGAGAAAGCGATTTAAACGCCTTTAACTCGGCTAAAGGATGCTTCTCGCGAAGTGTTCGGGCTTGAGTATCAAGATCGGTATAATTGTCCGCATTCAGCTGCTCTCCGATCTGCGAGAGCTGGCTGTAAAGCCTGTCTTTGCTCAGCCCATTCTCCTCTTCAACTTCGTCGAAACTGAGAAGCGCGTCTTTGTTAGCTAGGCAGAGCGCAGCGTGCAGGTAGATAACGTACCCGATCCCATGCCGTAGAACCTTGTTGATGATCTGCGTAATGACTTCAGGATCGGTGACAGTATGGCTGAACATCGTGATCAGCGGCGACAGAGCGAAAAGGCCTTGACACAGCATCTCGGGAGTCTCGCTGTTCTCCTCTAATTGCTGGCCGAACCCTTCAGGGTCTGCAGCTATTAAAAGCTCGGGAACGAGTTTCAGCATCTTCATTGTAGGCTCGAAATCCGACGCCATGAAATCGCGCAGGTGGTTGAACGCGAGCTGTTCTAATTGTTTGTAGCTAACAGTGTGCTGCGCGATGTCGTGGAAGCCTTGGTAATAGTGCAGCTCTTTGTTCGCGTGCAGAAGCTTGCCGATCCGTTTATTCAGCTTTGCGGCAGCGGCTTTATTCAAATCAAGCCTCCGTACATCAAGCTCGACCTGCGCTTTGTCTCGGTAGCTCATATTAGACCCCATTTGCGTCTTTATTCTACAGCAAGCTAATATGCAACTGGTTTTTATCAAATGCTTAAGATTACTCTAACGTTCACGCGCACTTATGTAACTGTGATTAGGCTCACCTGGTATGACCTAGTAGTGCCAAGTGGTGTGCGTTGTAGGTTATATTTACTGCTGATTTCTAACGCTTGCATGCATACACGCTTACGGGTTTACGGGTTTACAGGTTCCTTATAGGCTCCTTATAGGTTCGGTGTAGGCTTACTTATAGGTTCCTTACAGATTCCTTACAGATTTTTTACAGGTTCCTTACAGGCTTACTTTACATGCTTACCTTACTTACAGGCGGCTTCTTACAGGCGGCTTCTTACAGGCTTACAGGCTTACAGGCTTCTTACAGGTCCAGTCGAGTAAATAGATTAACCGTATAATGTAATTTCAACGATTGTGTATTTCTGAATTCGATAATAGAATCGGGTTAGGTACTGACATGTCAAGATTGTAAGCTCGTGTGGAGAGGCCTGGCTGTCGTCATGTGGGCAGGGAGGATGCATGTATTGGGCATAAAGGACGGTGGTGTTATACACTTCAGCGACGTCAAGGAGGAAATATACGGCCTCAAAAGGGCTTTCTAGTTATTATTATTATTATTTTTAGTGAAAAAGACCGGTTATAGATTGTATACGATCGTATACCCCAACTTGTATAAGCATGACTGTGCATTCGGTTAGTGGTATGCACGATTCGTCATTCTTACATGATGATTATCGATCTCGCTTAGTCGGTGCCTGCTTCTAACCCGGTGCAGCACAGTATATATTCGCCAGTTTGACGCAATTAAGCACTAACAACTACTAACACTCACTAACAACCACTGAAATGAAGGTATTCATCGTATTCGCACACCCCGAAAGAGAGTCGCTGAACGGCTCGCTCCTCAATGTCACTATCGACGAGCTCGAGAAGCAGGGCCACGAAGTGAAATGCTCGGATCTGTACGCCATGAACTGGAAGGCGTGTGTTGACAGAGCCGATTTCCTCAATCTGCAGAAAGACGAGAGATTGATAGTGCATAAAGCTTCGAGAGCGGCCACAAACGCCAACAAGCTCACTGACGACGTCAAAGCCGAGCAGGAGAAACTAGAGTGGGCCGACTTCGTGATCTTCCAATTCCCGCTATGGTGGTCTTCAATGCCGGCTATTCTCAAGGGCTGGTTCGAGCGTACTTTCTCGTGCGGGTGGGCCTACGGAACGGGCGAGTACAACGACAAGCATGCGGGCAACAGGTACGGCGAAGGCGTGATGCTGGGGAAACGCGCTATGCTCTTGGTCACAATCGGCAGCCAGGAAACCCAGTACGGCCCTCGAGGCATTAGCGGTCCAATTGAGGACGTTTTGTACCCCATCAATCACAGCACCGTGTATTATGTCGGGTTCGACGTTATTCCCCCGTTTCTGGCATTTGAAGCCGACAGGTACGGCGAGGACGCGTTCGAGAAGTGTGCGTCGAATCTGCGAACCAGAATGAGAACCTTTTCGGAACTCGAGCCAATTAGTTACAGAGCGCAGAACTTCGGCGACTACGATATTTCGACTATGAAGTTGAAAGAGGGGTTAGAAGTGCCGGGAACTATTGGATTCGCTATGCAGAAGAAAAAGGGAGACCAGCAATGGTAGTTTATATTTTCGAATCTACCAATTAATTCAGTCCATGCGTCTAGACGCAGTAGTTAATGCAGTAATTACATGGTAATGCATATATATGCAGCAGGTATGCAGTGATTACATGGTAATGCAGTGGTGATGCAGTGTTAGTAGTACAGGTATAAGCGAACCCAACGGGGTAAGGGGTTGACCATGGAACTTATTGGCCGAGGACACTTTTCAGAAGTGCGCCGGAACGGCGATAAAGTAGTCAAAACAATCTCTACTGATGACCAGCGAGCCCCGCATAACTGGGGAGCGGAGATAGACGCATTGAAAATAATAGACAGCGGTAGGGTCATTAAACTGCTCAGCGTTGAAGAGAAGCTGGAGAAAATGGAGCCGTATGTCGCGCTGACGCTCCCGTACTACGCCTATACTCTTGAATCAGTGATATACCACTACTCTAAAGCGAATTTCCCTCCTAACACTGGGTTCCGTAACGCTATGCCTATAAACCGCGTGGCTAGCATCGTTTGTGGCATTGCTGAAGGACTAGCTGCAGCTCATGAAAAGGGGATAATTCACCGCGATTTGAAGCCGGAGAATGTGCTGTTTTCAAACTACGAAAGCGATCCCGTCTTAATTGATTTCGGGATCGCCTATGTTCCGAATATCAGTAAAGAAAGGGTTGAAGAAAAGATCACTGACGTTGCTACGGCCGAGTATAAACCCCCAGAGGTTCTGTTTGGATGTAAAAACTATACTGAGAAACTGGATATCTGGTCTTTAGGCTGTATTCTTGCGCAGCTGTTGAGCCCGACCAGCACGGCTTTGTTTTCTCCTTATAGTTCTGACATCACGCTTATTTCTGCACAAATCATGGAATTGGGCTTGCCAGATATTGCTGAATGTCCTAGTTTGAAAAACACTGTTGCGGAAAGCTTAAACGGCGTGAAAACCGGCACTTCTATAGCTGCAATCGTTCAAAAGGACGAGAAGTTAGGGAACCTGTTAATAAGAATGCTCGACTATGAATGGACTAAACGGCCTTCTGCATCAGAAATAGTTTCATATTTAAGAAAATGATCTATGCTCTAACTGCTTTCATATGGCTACTACTACTGCACCATAGCCATTGTCTGTATCCAGTGTATGTTGGATGTAATCATTAGAATTAGAATTAGATGGGCCACAGGCTATGGCCAATGGAGGACCAACGTAGGGCCACAGGACGGCCACAGGACGGCTACTGTATACGGTCACTAACCATTTGATGGGCGTACGATTACTCAGGTTTTACAAACCGGTGCCCTAATACCAACCACGCTGTCCATATCCACGTGACATTCGCTTGTGAAATTTTTCATATTTTGGCTTACATCCCGCCCTGATCTCTCCTTTCCTTTCCTACAACCCAGCAATGTCGCACAGAAAGTACGAAGAACCCCGTCACGGCTCTCTTGCCTTCCTTCCCCGTAAGCGTGCCACCTCCCACCGTGGTCACATCAAGTCCTTCCCTAAGGACGATGCCAGCAAGCCTGTTGGATTGACTGCTTTCCTCGGTTACAAGGCCGGTATGACCACCATTGTCCGTGAGCTCGACCGTCGTGGCTCCAAGATGGACAAGCGTGAGATCGTTGAGGCTGCCACCGTTGTCGACACTCCTCCTCTTGTTATTGTCGGTCTCGTTGGTTACGTTGAGACTCCCCGTGGTCTTCGTTCCCTTTCCACTGTCTGGGCTGAGCACCTCTCTGACGAGGTCAAGCGTCGCTTCTACAAGAACTGGTACAAGTCTAAGAAGAAGGCTTTCGGTTCTTACGCCCAGAAGTACGCCAACTCTGGCGCTGAGGTCGAGCAGGAGCTTGCCCGCATTGCCAAGTACGCTCACGTCGTCCGTGTGCTTGCCCACACCCAGATCCGCAAGGTCCCTGTTGGCCAGAAGAAGGCCCACCTTGCCGAGATCCAGGTCAACGGTGGCACCATCGCCGACAAGGTCGAGTGGGCCCGTGGCATGTTCGAGAAGACTGTTGATGTCAGCAGTGTTTTCGAGCAGGACGAGAACATCGACGTTATTGCCGTTACCAAGGGTAAAGGTTACGAGGGTGTGACTGCTCGTTGGGGTACTAAGAAGCTCCCCCGTAAGACCCACCGTGGTCTCCGTAAGGTTGCCTGTATTGGTGCCTGGCACCCCAGTAACGTCCAGTGGACTGTTGCCCGTTCTGGTCAGGCCGGTTACCACCGCCGTACCTCTATCCACCACAAGGTCTACCGTGTCGGTAAGGCCGAGGACAAGTCCAGCGGTGCTACCAACTACGACCGTACCGAGAAGACCATCACTCCCCTCGGTGGCTTCGTCCGTTACGGTAACGTCAACAACGACTTCCTTCTCATCAAGGGTTGCATCCCTGGTGTCAAGAAGCGTGTTATCACTCTTCGTAAGTCTCTTAAGGTCCACACCTCCCGTGCCGCCATTGAGAAGATCGACCTTAAATGGATCGATACTGCCTCTAAGTTCGGTAAGGGTCGTTTCCAGACTCCTGCCGAGAAGGCTTCTTTCTTGGGTACTCTTAAGAAGGACAACTAAAAGCATATTTAATTAAATAGTCTACTCTATCTGATACCTCCTTCCATATACCTTGCAACATACTCAATGTACTCAATCACCGTGTAATATATTCAATATACCGTGTAATGTATTCCATATACCGTGTAATATACTCAATATACCCTGCAATATACTTGGCATTTGCTTGTTTAGGCACCGGTAGCGTCAAAGCAGCATTGAAACCGATGTGAAACTATAGATCACAGGAGACAGTCACAAGTATAGATATGGACAGGTATGGATCTGGCAGGTGTGGATCTGGCATAAATCAATAGATCAAGGTATAGATGTGGTGTAGATCGCAGGTATAGATACGATTAAGTATAGATCGCAAGTATAGACATCTACATGCATGGATTTGGCAGGTATAGATTTGGTAGGTATAGATAATGTTGGCTGGAAACGAATCAGAATGAAGACTGTTATTGAACGGATAGGTATGGTACTGTTTATTACATTCTATTACATGGGATATGCTATATGATATATGATATATGCTATATGATATTACATGGGATATGATATATGATATATGATATACGCTATTACATGCTATTGCATGCTATATGAATATGAGAATAGTATAGGTATAGGCAGGTATGTTGCGTATTGTATAGCATTGCACTGAGTAGAACCTACAGATCCCGATGTGTCGGAGAGCGACCGGGGTCAAATTAAAAAATGAAAGCAAGAGACGTATGTCTTAATACAATCTATGCAACCGTGAGATGCGGGGTGGAAACTATATATGAAGCCTTAGCCCGTCTAAAGTAGCTTCTAAAGTAGCTTCTAAAGTAGCTAGGAAACATCGGAATCAATCAAATGAACCTATTAATCGGACTGTTTCATCTCGTTCATATCCCGCTTCTAATTGTCCTTCATCAGGTCTGTCAGAACCGTGTTCAGTTGGTGTTGAACGCTTTTGGCGTCCCAGCGCAGTTCGTACATGGCTTCGCCCTCTGCTGGCATGTGTACGGCGTCACGCGAGGTGTCCAGTGGAACAGGGGTTACCTCGGTGGCCTTAGAGAATTCCTTAGTACCGGTTGGTCCAGTGTATAGAGCCTTCAACCGCATGGATGTGTTTGTCAGCGTTAGTGCACGTCTATATGCGATACTTGTGCCATGCGGTACATGCCCCACGCATACAGGCATCGCATGTATCGAATAGGTACCCTTCATATGAAATAGGTATAGAACATTGTATGCACAGATCATACTAAATAGGTACAGGTGTAGTGGGATATGAAGTATATGTATATCAGACGGTATATCAGATCATTGATGAAATAGGTGATTGCGTATCAGATCATTGATGAAATAGGTGATTGCGTGTTAGATCATTGATGAAATAGTATAATCGCATGATGAAATAGGAAGTGGTTACTTGTTAGGTCATGTTATATACTTATAAGTCTACGCTTCCACCTTGTTAAGGAGCTTGACGAGCTTGCAGTTCTCCTCGGCCTTGGCGTTGGCGTCGGAAACGGCTTGCAGCGCGCGTTTCCAGCTCTGCAGTTTCGACTCGATGCAGTCCCAGTGGCAGTCGCGCATCGGCCCGAACACGGTCGCGCTCTCTACACTGAAAGTCTCGCTGAGCTGCGAAATGCGGCCCTGTACAAGCCCCTCTTTGACGGCGTACAGAATATAGATTTCGACGTCCTCGGCCGGAATGGCGAGCTCTTTTTCGATCTCGCTATAAGACAGCTCGCGCTTCTCCGACGCCATGCGCGACAGAGTCGTGGCGCGCGCCTTGCGCTGCACAGCAGGGCTCGCATCGACGCCAGAGAGTTTAGAGTACTGGCCGCTCGCAGCCGCCTCGAACTGCGCGTATAAATTCGCGTTCTTGGCCTGCAGCGACTTCAAGCCGGGCAAGCTCTGGATATCGCTGAAATCGAAGTACTTCGGCTCCTCCAGCGATTTCGTGATAAGCGTCTCAATGGCCAGCTGGTTCTCGGGCTGCTGCACGAGGATGGCTTTAAGGAATGTGCACAGTTCGGTAGGATGAGTAGATTCGAGGTTTTTGATCAGTTTGGAAACAATCGAGGCTTTAGTCTGCTCAGGAATCTTCCATTCAGCAAGCCAGCCAGCGATCTGCGTGAGCTGCTCGGCGAACTGCGATGTTGTTTGAGCAACAGTGGCAACGTCAAGAAGCGTGTCGAAGACGTACGCCCGTTGCTCGCTCTTGCTGTCAAGAACATTAAACAGATTGCCGAGAACAGCAACCAGCGCAATCAGCTGCGCCTTGCCGGCAGGAAGCTGGTTTGTAAGGCTCGCAAGAACAACCGGAACGAGCGAGTCGAAATCAGGCGCCGAAGAAAGCACGAAGAGTAGAAGGTTCGAAATAGGCTCGAAATCGGCGCGTGGGACTTTGAGAATGTTCACGCTGGCCTCGGCAAACGAGAAGAAAAGATCCTGCACGTCGCTCGGCTGCAGCTTGTCGCCGGCGCTCTTCACGACCTCGCGGTACTGCTCGGCAACGGGGGCGAGTTTGACCGACTCGTCCTGGATATTCTTGTCCAAATACCCAGCAAGATCAGCCATGCTGTCTATGATCTCGTTCTCCTCATCGGAGTTCACCACAATGTGACATGATTTACCCATTATATCTAGGTACGTCGACTAAAATTTTCAATGACTAACGTACTGTAGTAGCCTTGGCTAGGCACGGCTCTATCGCAATGGCATCAGTTAATGGCACACGCCCTAGTATATAATGCCTTAAATGGAAATTTACTATTTTAATGGCTTTTTGAATTAGTATGCTTCTACTTGGTTTCCTTTGTTCAAGCTTAAAATCCTCTAAACTCTTTGTTGAGTAGAAACTCGTAATTTTTCACTTCCTTCTTTCAACAGTTTCGTATATACTTTCTATCGCCCTACTCTTCATCCGAATCCCACATGGTGTAACGGCTATCACGGTCCGCTTTCATTTCAAGGCGCCGGGCAAACCCGAGTTCGACTCTCGGTGTGGGAGTGAATTAGCCATCATTTTTTTTCTCTTTTGGATGCGAAAACACGATAAGTATCTGTTTCTTTTTGATCTTTGTGCATCAAGTATCATTTTGTTATTCCATTTTTTATCTTTTTTATCTTTTAGCATTCTAATCTCTATAAATTTCTATAAATATTGATTTACGCGTGTTTGTCTAAACTGGCAAATTGTGGACTGTGCATGGCATCCTAATGGTCTTAGAGAGTGGGAACCGTATACTGATGCCGCAAACAAATATGGCCCTTATAATATCGCGATTTAAAAACATTTTGAAACATTTACTCTTCCGCCACCTTTTAGTTGCCAACTTGCAAGTCAATGCCGTTTCGTTGTTCTGACCTTTTGCATTTGTTGAATTCTATGTGTATATACGTTGTTATGACCGCCCATCTATCCAAGTCCCACATGGTGTAACGGCTATCACGGTCCGCTTTCAAATTCAAGGCGCCGGGCAAACCCGAGTTCGACTCTCGGTGTGGGAGTTCCTTTTTGCTTTTCAAGAGTACATTTTTCTACTCAACGAGGATGTCTGAATTTAATCTAAAAACCTAGTAGAACTTAGTTTAACAGCAGAGCCGCTTCTTTTAGCAATTTATAGCAATTTACATACAACTGAAACCTTTATTTGTTATAAACCGCTGAGTGACATGGCGCGAACCACTCGGTGACAAATGAATGGGTAAATTAAACAAGTGGTTTTCGTAAACGTATATCGATATCTGGGGGGACCAGTTAACACAGATGAGGGAACAATTAGCATTGAGCTAACTAGAAATGCTGGTTCGGCGGTTTGAACGGGTCTTTTGTGCTCTCCGAGAACTTGATAATAGCACCACACGAGTCTTCTGGGCTGTTCTGCAGCGCTCTGAACCCGGACAGGATACGTTCTCGTATTTTCAGCAGTCTCAGACACTTTATTTGTAGCACAGCCGACTCCTGGCTGTCTGCGGAACTCAGCCCGGCCAGTCTTCCTCGATCAGGATCCATTGCTGGGGATTAGTGGTGGGATGTTGATGAGTAGGTAATCAACGCTGCTGGCTGTCTGTGCGTATATGCGCGTGGACGGTATACACTAACAGGAGTGTTTGAATTCGTCTATATTTAAGTATCGAAATTCTACAGTACTTTTTGATAATTTCAAGGTCTTTAGAACTGTCTGATTCCAGTGCATGCTGCTACGGGCGCGTGCATGCCTTGGATGCCTTGGTCGTTGTTACTGTAAATGCACGCATGCAAGCGTCAGATTTGGCATGTAGCATGTAATCGAGGCAGATAGCATGTAATCGTAGTAGGTACGATTTATAGCGTGCAACATGTAAGCGTAAACATTGGGAAGAGCCAAGCGCAGTAAGACTAGAGTAAAGTGAGAGCCAGGTAAGAGCAGGTACAGGATAGAATAGAGTACTTGCCAGCATACGAACTTTACTTAGTACTTAAACCAAGCTACTTCAGGCAAAGAAACCAGAATAGAAACCAGGTCCAGCGCTTTATTCAGCTGCACTGCAAACAGGTAAAAATGAACCGAGTAAAGCTGATCCAATTAACCCAAACCAGGCTTTTCAGGACCCTCAAAAGACAGAAACCAGTGAAACCCAGTATTGACGAGCAATTAGCCAATTTCGACGAGAAAACCCGGAAATCAGCCAAAGACGGGTTAGAAGAGCATATCCGCACTAACGGCAAACCCGCGCCAGTAGACCTCTCGAAACTGAACGAGGTCGCATTACTGCAGAAAATAAACGGTACACAGAATTTACAGAGTTTAGAATCCGACTCTGAGTTCTGGAATGTGTGTAAACAGTTCTGCAAACAAGCAGACGCTAAAGAGCATATGTCGACACTCGCGTCGCTGTTCCAGGCGGCTAAAAGCATCACTGACAAGAAAATGCGGATGGAGTACCTCTACATTGTCGGCAAAGCGCTGTACGCGCCAAGAATGGTGAGACTCGATCCCGTCAACGAAATCGAGTTTCTGGACGCATTGTGCGTGAACAGCCGCGTCTATACTGCTCTTAAGCTATGGAAGTCGCGGCTAGGAAGAGAGGACGTTGCTGGATTGAAATGGTACTGGCTCGAAGTAGGAATTCTGTACTACTTGCAAGCCAACTTGTACCTTCCAGCCGCGCGTTTGGCGTCGCAGATCCCTGCTAGGTACGGATACATGCCGCCCCGCGTGATTGCGTCGCTGATTTCGTTCCAGTGCAGTTCGAAATTCCCGAACTACCGGGCAATTGAGTCGTTAATAGCTAAACTGACTGCTGGCGAGTACACGCCAACCAGTGCGAAGAACACACTGCAAACGCACGGGAGCACAGTGAGCGTTAACAAACTAAAGGTGAGCAGAGAGGAGTACATTCTTGTTTTGAAGTCGCTGATTGCGGCTAATTTATGGCAGTTTGCATCTACTGTTTATAAACGGTGTTTGAGTATAGGTATCCACCCCAGAATCGCCGATTTAGAGCCGGAATTGAAACTGTCGGCGAGAAAAGCAGGTTTGAATGACGGGTTTGTCGAATTCTACGATTTGGTCGAAGACAGTCTGCTTGTAGAGCCTGCTTTCACTGGCCGGCTGATTCTTTCAACTGCTGTGGACTCGGATATCAGTGCCGTTCCAGGCATTTACGAGAAACTAGTCAACATCCCGTCAGAGTTTTTGCCTGCAATCACGCTTCGATTGTCGCGGCATGTCGGGCCGGAGAAATGGCCTAAAGACGTTCGTGTTCTGCATACTGTTTTAAAGTCATCAGCGATTTCGAATGACCAGAAACACGAGTACGTTAATGCTTATTTAGCTGCTAATGGCGTCACTAACCTTCCGGCTGCTGATTTCGGGCTTCTTGTTATGAACAATTACATCGAACTGCTGAAAGCAGCCGACCTTGCTGCCGACAACACCCAGTTCTGGAAATACGTGTGGTATAAAGCGTTAGAACTAACTGACACTACCAACACAAACGAATTGCCGCTCCTGTTCGCCAGAATGCAGCAGAGCAAAGCTGTGATCACGCCCCAGCTCGCTCTTTATATGATCTACGCCATGCAGAGAATCAATGAAGGCAAGCAGGCACTGCTGTTTGCTACTGAGCGCGGGTTTATAATGTCGAAACTGCAGTTTATGCAACTAAAGAAAGGCGCGAAGCTAGCTCCGCCGATTTCAGAGCCTGACCTTCGTCCTCCAGTTAAGGAACGGCGCGTCAGTCTGCGCCGGGTTGAACAGTTCCTTGAAAAGAGGTGACTGCCCTCACAACAAGCGTTGCCAAAACGATGCCAAAACAATGCCAAAACAATGCCAAAACAATGATAAAACAATGATAAATAATTGCCAAACAATGCTAAATGGTTGCTAGATAATTGTTAAATAATTGCTGAAAATGTATATAAGTAACCCAAATTACTGCCCACTTCTGGTTTACTCTAGTTTACTCTAGTTTATAAGTGTGCCTTGTACCTGCCCGTAACGATTCTACCCTATCCCTTAGCCCACATGGTCAGTGCGAACGACGTTGAGGCTCTTGAAGAGCTGCTGCAGCAGGTCCGAGCCGTGCGGGCGCTTCTTCCCCAGGTCCTAGGCAAGCTAGCGCACGCCTCTGACGACGCCGGATGTAAAACGCTGTTCCAGGACGTCGCTGTTGCCGTGGCCGAATGGCGGGCCGAGTCCGACCGAATGGAGTCAACGCGGGCCGAGCTTGAGCCGCTGATTTCTGAACTGGTTAACAGCCAATGATTGCATTTCCTCGAATACCAAGCATTAATACGTATTTGCTATATACTTCCATACCTGTGCGCCTTGAACAGCGTGCATACCTTGATGACATCCTCACGCACCCGCTTACCATATAGCTACTGCACTGTAGCAGTTGAATGACTGCCACACACTACTAGCATAACATAGCATAACGTAGCATACTGCATATCATACCACATAGCACATCAATCAGTGTAGCACTATATTAACTAGAACAACACTATATTAACTAGAACAACACTTCATTAACTAGAACAACACTTCATTAACTAGAATAACACTTTATAACACTTCATTGAATAGAGCAATCACTTGTATGGAAACTGAATAAACACATTGACACATTGACACATTGACACATTGACACATTGACACTGCATATTGACACATTCACTGTCGATCTTCCATGACGCATACGAATGGCACATTGACGCATATGACGCATATGACGCATATGACGCATACGAATGACGCCTCGATGTCATGACTATCGCCATCGATTAGAAAGACTCATAACCCTACCCGCAAACAAAGGCTTAAGATCGACATTTCAGTGACTAATCGTAACTGCATGCAGCACTTGAAGAACACATTCGCTGAATGTCGTAAAGAGTCGCGGCCCGCCATGGTCGCGTACCTGACGGCCGGCTTCCCTACAATTGACGAAACCATCCCTCTTCTCCTCTCTATTCAGAAAGGCGGCGCCGATATCATCGAGCTCGGCGTCCCGTTCAGCGACCCGATCGCCGACGGCCCTGTTATCCAGAAAGCCAACACCAAAGCCCTTAGAAACGGCGTCACCCTGCAGCTCGTGCTCGATCTCGTTGCCAAAGCCCGCTCCCAGGGCGTCACCGTCCCGCTGATCTTGATGGGGTACTACAACCCCGTCTACCGCTACGGCGACGAGAAGTTCGTCGAGGCTGCGGCCAAAGCCGGCGCCAACGGGTTCATCGTGTGTGATCTGCCTCCTGAAGAGTCGGTTAGGTTCCGCGAGGTCTGCAAGTCTCAGAAACTGAGCTACGTGCCGCTCGTCGCGCCTAACACCACTGAAGAGCGGTTAGAACTCGTTTCTCAGATCGCCGACTCGTTCATCTATGTAGTCAGCAGAATGAGCGCTACTGGTTCCCAAGGTGCTCTTGCTGAAGGCATTGAAGCCCTTCTTACTCGTGTCCGCGCGAAATGCGGCGACACTCCTCTTGCAGTCGGGTTCGGCGTCAGCACTCGCGACCATTTCACTCAATTGGCTCCGTACGCCGACGGTATTGTCGTCGGGTCGTACCTGATCAATTTAGTAGCGGACGCGTCTGATTCCGAGCGCACGACCCGCGCCGAGGAGTATATCAGCGAGATCGTCGGCAAACGGCCTCCTACCCAGCACACCGATTTGGGTGTAGGCAGTGTCGGCGGCGACGCTGCGCCTCTGGCGAACGCAGAGTCTGATCCGATCGCCGTGGTTGCCGACGCGATCACTAACGACCGGTTCGGCGAGTTCGGCGGACAGTACGTTCCCGAGATCATGCACGACTGTTTAAAGGAGCTCGAGACCGCGTTTGTGGCGGCCCGCGACGACCCTTCGTTCTGGGCTGAGATCAAGTCTTACTACCCGTACATGGGCCGTCCCTCGCCCTTGCATCTGGCCGACAGGCTGACTGAACAAGTCGGCGGAGCCAGAATCTGGTTGAAACGCGAGGATTTGAACCATACCGGCAGCCATAAGATCAACAACGCGCTGGCGCAGGTCCTTCTGGCTAAACGTATGGGCAAAAAGAAGGTCATTGCCGAGACCGGCGCTGGTCAGCACGGTGTAGCGACTGCTACTGCGTGCGCGAAGTTCGGGCTCGAGTGTACCGTGATCATGGGCGCCGAGGACGTTCGCCGCCAGGCATTGAACGTGTTCCGCATGAAACTGCTTGGCGCAACGGTCATTGAGGTGCACAGCGGCACACAGACTCTGCGCGACGCGTGCAACGAGGCTCTTAGGACGTGGGTTACGTGCTTGCACGACACTCACTATGTTCTTGGCAGCGCTACTGGTCCTCACCCGTTCCCCACGATGGTCCGGACTTTCCAGAGCGTTATTGGCCGCGAGATCAAAGAGGAGTTCCCTACTGTCCACCCTGACGGCAAGAAACTGCCCGACTACCTTTTCGCGTGTGTCGGCGGCGGGTCTAACTGCTCCGGCACGTTCAGCGAGTTCATTAAAGACACGAGCGTCGCGCTAGTCGGCGTCGAGGCCGGCGGAATGGGTGTAGACACCGAGTTCCATGCTGCCACGCTCACTGCCGGCGTTCCTGGTGTGTTGCACGGTGCTAAGACCTATGTTCTGCAGACCCCTGAAGGCCAGGTCATTGACACGCACTCGATCAGCGCTGGACTGGACTACCCCGGTGTAGGACCTGAATTGGCGTCCTGGAAAGCCAGCGGGCGCGCGAAGTTCATTTTCTGTAAAGACGAAGAGGCGTTAAAGGGTTTCCGCATCCTGAGCCAGAGCGAGGGTATTATCCCCGCTCTCGAGTCTTCGCATGCGATCATCAAGGCCGTCGAGCTCGCACAGACTTTGCCTAAGGACAAGGATATTGTGATCACCGTTAGTGGTCGCGGCGACAAGGACGTCGAGCATGTTGCCGAACTCCTGCCGAAACTCGGTCCTAAGATCGGCTGGGATCTGCGCATCGACAGCAAGAACCGCGAAACTGGTAAATAGTTGTACTTAATATGATATCTTGCGATAGCATTCATTGTGGCGCGTGTGTGTGCACTGTAATAGCAGGCAGTGAAGCATATAGCGTGCACTGTAATAGCAGAAAGTGTAGTGTGTGGGTAATGTAGCATGTAATGTAGCAGGAGGTAGTGTGGTGTGTACGTATACCATGGTATCAGGAGTATCAGGAATAGTAAGAGTAGCAAGAGTAGCAGGAGTATCAGGAGTAGCAAGAGTATCAGGAGTATCAGCATTTACTATACAATGTTAATATGGCATTTATACGATGTTGATGCGATGTTGATGCGGTGTTACTATGGCATTTATGCGACGTTGTGTATTGCAGTGTACTGACGCATGTAATTACGTGATTGACGCATGTAATAGGTCTCTAATGGAAAGACGCTTATGTGTGCTATGAGCACAGCTTATTGATCGAGGACCATGATCTGCTGGCCAGGCCAAGGACCTACGGCGATAAACCTAGGCCCGAGTCCGTTGAGCGTGAACGAGGACGATGTGAATATCTGTGCGCGCGTTAATAAGTACTCTCTGCGAAATTGCGGGACGAAACAGCTCGTCAAGCAGCTGACACCCGCGAGTTTCTTTGAACTGACCGATCCTGCAAATTTCAACAAACTGCATAAACACCCTGAATTCGGAGGTTTGGATGCGGCAATGCTGCGTGCGTTGTCGCGCGAGTCGGCAGCGATCCTCTCGCCGTCGGCTCTAGATCCTGCATTGAACCAAAGAGTCGAGATCATGGAGGACGAAGTGGTGTTTGCAGACGACAGGTACGTCTGCCGCGTCCCATTAAACAATTTAAACGAGATCGAGCGCACGGATATGCACTCCCCGGTGCTGGGGATGAGCTACGACTTCGTGCACACGCGGAAAGGCGTTTCCAGTATTCACGGGTTCAAACCGGTCATTGATCCAGTGGTGGTAGGCGATTTCATGTCTGTAGACGCAGTTGATCCGGATACTATTGTCACTACTTCAATTGACGCCAAAGCCGTGCTCTACGATCTGCGAACGCGGAAGCCGCAGTGGTCGCTACAAACGCAGCGCGGGTCTTACTCCCGGTGGACAAGAATCAAGTTTCTTGAGAACACACATACCGCTGTTCTGGCTAGCAGAAAAGAGCTCAGTGTGCTCGATTTCCGGGCTCCGAAACCGGTTCGCCAGCTCTTGCATTTCTCGCGCCCGGAGCAGGAGATGCGGGGACTTTGTATAGAGAACAACGAGGTTTTTGCATTAACAACGAACGAAATTACATGGTTTTCTAATCTAGAACCAATTGCGTCTTTCAGCCATCCAATCGGCGCTGAAGACTATGCAGTCAATATGAGCGTCAAACACAGTAAACGAAACGAGTACTTCGTCTCTATTTCCACGCCTTTAGACCCTTTAATCCATGCAACAATTCTAGGAACAAACGAGTTCTTCCCGGTCTCGTTGATGGATATGACGTGCATTGATACTTGGCCGACTATTGCTCCACAGAGCCATACTGCCGCTTTTGTTAACGATAAAGTGCATATCTACTCAGTCGGGGCACAAGGCGGGCTGTACAGACAGAAAATCGAGTACTCTGATTCACTAAATTCACCAAATTCAGCTAAAAACAGCGTTCCTGATCTGCCGCCGCCCACACAGCATGTAGTCGCCGATCTCGCTCCGCGCATTGATAAATTCGGCAGACTGGGGAACCGGAAAGACTACGAGTTTCCTAATATATTCAGCCAGGCCGTTTCAGCCGACCTTTCTACAATTTACGACCGGCTATTCAACCCAGTTTCTGCACCAGTTTCTGCACCAGTTTCTACCCCCGGACCTACCCCCGGACCTACCCCTACCTCGCATGCAGACACGACTACAATAGAAACCATATCCCCGCCTGCAGTAGGAACCACACACACACTTCCCGACGTGAAGGATATACTGAACCCCAATAAAACGGTCATGAACATCGCAAACAGGATCTGGATCGAGCCGTTAATAGAGAAAGGATGCCACGCAGCCGTTAATAAACGCATGCACGCGCTCAACCAGCTCGTCGAGGGTATTACTAGTCCTAACCCCGAGCGTGTAACCGAGATTGGAATCACTGTGAAACCGAACAAGGATCTAGCCAAATTCTACGACCAGTACAACGCCGTTATCCCAAATAAAGAAACCGAATTAGAAGAAGCCGAGTTAGACGAACCGTTCTCTCAAGAAGGCGTTTCTTCACAGTCTACACAGATCGACGAGTTCTCGCAGTCACAGACTCAATCATTCACGCAGCCACAGTCCCAATCACAGTCATCGTTCTCGCAGTCGCAGTCGTTCTCGCAGTCGCAGCCACTGACGCAGCTGACGCAGTTGACGCAGAAACAACCGAAACTGAAACGGTCACACCAGAAAGCCAAGAAATCGAAGAAAAAGAGAAGCGTGTTTTAGTGTTATTTGTTAGTATCTATATGTTTCCTGTCTTTCTTGACTGCTTCGGCTACATGTTCGGGCACGACTCCTCGTTCACACGCCTCGAACACAGCCTCGAACTCGCTGCTTGTAAGCCCAGTGTCTAGAAGCGCAGCCAGTTCTTTTAATTTCGCTTTGTCCATACACACACGTAGTGTCGTTCTATCGCAGAGTAGAGAGTAGAGTAGCGTGCAGCGTAGCGTGCAGTGTTGAGAATAGAGGGCAGCTCAGTAGAGTATAGCTTAGTAGAGTATAGCTTATAGGGTATGTTGAGGGACTGCAGCTTAGTAGAGGGTACAGTATGTGTAGCATATAACGTAGGGGTATAGCGTGTAGCATATAGCGTAGGGGTATAGCGTGCTTAGCGTAGGGGCATAGCGTGCATAGCGTAGGGCAGAGTATCGTAGAACGCGTGACGCGTAATGTGTAAGTATACAGCTGGCGCGCTCCCGGTTAGTAATACATGCTTGTGCTGCTGCTTCTAGGTGTTGTTTGTGCATTGGCAAACGACCTGCGATGGGGCGAGTACCGCCCGCAGGTTTTCTTCGGTCTGCGGTCGGCCGAGCCCGAGTCGATGCTGGCCGGGCTTATGTGGTTCAACAGCCGCGAGATCAACGGCATTGCGCGCGTCAGGCACGAGACCGAGAACAGCGACGAGATCGCGAAATTGGCACACGTGTTCTACGACGCGAGGCTCGGCGGGCGCCAGGTCGTTGTAGACAGAGGCAACGGAGTGGCCATGTACATGGATTTCGTGAAAAGCGACGACGGCGAGTCGTGGGAGCTGCGCGTGCGCGGCCAGCAGAAAGAGGACAGCGTGCAAACAGTTGTCTTTTATGCCGGCAGCGGCAACGGAACTCTCGACCTGTCGAAAGCGTCGAAACGCGAGCTCACGGACGCCGGGTTCAGTGGAGATATCACGCTTGTAAGCAAGAGCGGCAGCAAGAACAGCGCAGCGTATAAACTGCAGATCACTGAAGGCGAAGGCGCGAAACCGAAGCATGCCCACCCGCACGCCTCGGCCAAACCCGCGAACAACTCGTTCTATACTGGAATGCATGTAGACAGCGCCGACCAGTGGCAGGCGCGGAAGCTCTACGCGACAATCCTGCAGCAGGAAGTAAAGAAATTCGTTGAAGTGCACGGCGACGCTACTACCGACGTGCCTACATGGTCGGTTTTCGCGCTGAACAACGCACAGCAGCCAGACAGCAATATGCACCTTATCCAGAAAACGTTTCAAGGCGATTTCGATTTCAGCGTTAAGTATTTCCCCGCCGACTCTTCGCCGCCGTTCGAAGATTTCGATGTTAAATTCGCCGAACTCATTCAGATCCAGACTAGCACGTTCCAAACGCAGTTCCCGCTGCAGGAACCGTTCAACGGCCCTCAATTCGCCGTGTTTGCTAACGAACTGGTTTCCAGCGTCAGTGGAGGGCTCGGGTACTTCTACGGCAACAGCGTCGTCCAGCAAGACCTTGGACCGGCATTGGCGCCTCCTCATTCGTTACTGACAACAACACCCTCTAGGACTTTCTTCCCTCGCGGATTCTACTGGGACGAAGGGTTCACGGCAATGGTTCTTGGGAAATACGACCCTGAACTGGCGCTACAAGTGATCGAGAGCTGGTTCTTAACAATGAACGAGGACGGGTACATCCAGCGCGAACAGATTCTCGGCGACGAGGCCAGAACCCGAGTTCCTGAAGAGTTCCAAGTCCAGGACCCTGCAATTGCGAACCCTCCTACTCTCATTCTTGCGCTTGCTTCGTTGCCGCTGGATAAGTACAGTTCCAGGCTCAAGAAACTGTTCCCTCTTCTTGAAAAGCATTTCGCGTACTTCCGCTCGACGCAGCAAGCCGAGCTCGATTTGTACGACCGCGAGTATGCTAGCGAAGAGGTTTATAGGTGGAGAGGCAAATCCAAAACGCATTTATTCGCTTCCGGACTCGACGACTACCCTCGTGCTCCCGATGTCAGCGACGGCGAGATCCATGTCGATTTGATGTCGTGGGTAGCCGCAGCGGCCAGGTCGTTGGCTGATTTAGCCCAGAAACTCGGTCTTGACAGCTCGGAATTCGAAAGAGTTTATGAAGGCGTGCAAACGAACCTGAAAAACCACTGGAACGCTGAAGAAGAGGCGTACTGCGACATCACAGTCGACGAGTTCGAAGAGGATAGTCATGAGTGTCATATTGGGTACGTCACGCTGCTTCCGTTCTCGTTGAAACTCGTTGATCCTACGGACAGCGCTAAACTAACCAGCATTCTTACCCAGATCCGCGACGAAGACCAGTTATGGTCGGAGTACGGTGTACGCAGTTTATCGAAATCGGATCCTGCGTTCGGAACCGGCGAGAATTACTGGCGAGGCGCCGTTTGGGCCAACATGAACTACCTGATTCTGGACGCGCTGCAGTTCTATGCCGACAACAGCGACGAGGATGTTAGAAACCTGGCTGCCTCAGTGTACTACGATCTGCGGATCAACGTTGTTTCGAACATTTATAAACAGTGGCTCGAAACGCACTCGGTATGGGAGTCCTACGACAGCAACACAGGCGCTGCTCGCGGCGCTAAGAGTTTCTCGGGGTGGACGTCGTTGACGGCGAATATCATGGCTATGCCCATGCACGCGATCCCAGTTCCTGAATTGACCGATTCCGAGACCGACGTGAGCGATGCTGTGCCGGACACGGACTCCTCGAACGACGAGGCCAAGGACGAGCTTTAAATCGAAATAGTTAAATCGAAACTCAAAACTCACAACATCTTAAATTTATCGAGTATCCTAAAAGTGAATCAATAAATAATTGAGACCAATTGAAGAAGCAGGAAGGAGACACACTAGATCGTGGAGGGGAGAGAGTGGAGAATAGAGAGTAGTAAAGAGCAGTAGAGTGGAGAGTAGAGTGGAGAACGGAGAATGGAGTGGAGAGGTTAGTGCAATGAAGTATACTAGACATTAGAGTGGAAATTAGAATGGACATTAGAGTGGACATTAGAGCAGACATTAGAGCAGACCATAGTAGAGAGAGTAGAGCAGTAGAGAGAGGAGAGAAGAGAGAGGAGAGAAGAGAGAGGGGAGAAGAGAGAGGGGAGAAGAGAGAGGAGAGTAGAGATGTTAGTACAGTGTATTAATGGAGAGTACAGAGTGGTGAGTGGTGAGTCTATAAATTGAGGCTGCTGTTAGCGCTGTATTTGCTGAACTGGCCGAAAATAACCATATCCTCGAGAATCGTGCCTAACGACCCGAGCAGCCATGGCATGTACTCAATGACCCACTCTTTGTCAGTACGCAAGAACAGGATTTGGCCGGCGTAGGTCAGATTGCCAAGAACGCTGAGCGCAAAGAAGCCGATAGAAAGGCCTTCGACCGACTTGCGCTGGTGGTTCTGGTAGATCTGCGGAAGGCGTGCAACTAGGTACATAACGGCTGCAATGTATCCCAGCACCGACGAAAGCGTGCTCTTCTGAATAGGCTCTTCCTCTTTAGACGAGATGAAGTAGCTCACAATCGACACGACTGCCACAACAACAATATACGCAAGCGTGCTGCCCCATTTGCTAACGAACCCAGTCTCCACAGGCACAAACTGGCGCTCCTCGTTCTCGGGAATCAGCCGCTCGCTGTCGCTAGCAGGCGCACGGGGGTTGCGGTAGTAAATACACGACCCAAGCAACAGCGCGTCGGTGAACACGAACCATGCTGCCAGCAGAATCACGCCGGGGCGGAGATGCGCGAGCCAGCCGCCAGAAAGGCTGCAGAAGTCGCCGAAAAGCCATAGCAGCAGGAAATAGATCGACATGCCTGCAGACGACTTGCGGCGCCATTGCTCGACTAACTGAGGAAGCAGGATCGTCGTCCAGCATGCGAGCGAAACCGACCCGCTGATATTCGCCAGAACTTCGGACATTGTTTATACAGGAAGTTTAAGTAATGCGTCCTAGATAGGTATAAACAAACGAGCTAAGTTAGGAGCGCTCCTAGTTAGCATACATCTGAATAGCTTTTATTGAATTTGGTTCGCTTCTATTAGTAGGGGGTGCTGGATTACCTATATTTCTATGATACTCAGCGCGCTAGTGGCTTGATTAACTCTTCTACCTGTTTACGGGATTATGCATGCATCTTGCATAAACCATAGCGCAGTATGCACCTCGACGCGTAATCACGATAACCGCTCAATCTGAAGCATGTAATTGCTTATCACAAAGTACCGCTTATGGTATACCGCTTGTGGTGTACCGCTTGTGGTGTACCACTTGCCATACGCAGCATATTGCTTACAATATTGCTTACAATATTGCCTACAGTATACCGCTAGTGGGAAGGCAGTGGGAAGGCAGTTGCAAGCGTAGGGTACGTAAGGTGAAACTGTAGTCATCCGATTACCAATATATAGGGCTGTTTTTTCACACCACTCCTCAATTCTCAGCGATCGCCCCAAGGAAAAGCTTACACACAGCTCGATTTTTCATTAACTTCTTGTTGAATACTTGATCAAATGGTAAGTAAATAAAAAAAGAGGTCGCTACTTGTATACTAATGAAGACAGTCTAGGCTTGCGTTCTTCGGAACGGTAGAGTGAGGTTCTGCCTCTTCCACGGAGTATAGCTTGTGGTTGAGATCTCTTTAAATTTTCTTTTCTTGTTCCTTGCCTCTGGCTTGCCGGCTCGTGCTCTTCTGCAGCTTTGTTTCGGCCAACTAGAGGGTTGGAATAATTATATATTCGTTCCCCAGGTTCAGAACTAACTCAATGACAGGCTCCTAGATCCACTGCTAAGACCCCCGCTCCTGCGCCCTTCAGCCAGAAGAAGACTAAGGCTTCTGGTCCTACCAACCCTCTTTTCGAGTCTCGTCCTAAGAGCTTCGGTATCGGCCAGGGTCTTCGTCCCTCTACTAACCTTTCCCGCTACGTTAAATGGCCCCAGCAGGTCCGTCTCCAGCGTCAGCGCAAGATTTTGAACCTCCGTCTTAAGGTTCCCCCTGCCATCGCTCAGTTCAAGACTGTTCTCGACAAGAACACTGCCACCCTTGCTTTCAAGCTGCTTAACAACTACCGCACGGAGACCCCGAGCGAGAAACGCAGCCGTTTGGAGAAGGAGGCTGCTGCTATTGCCGAGGGCAAGACCAAGGAGGACGTCAGCGCTAAGCCTTACGTCGTTAAGTACGGTCTTAACCACGTCACTGCTCTCATCGAGAACAAGAAGCCTAAGCTTGTCCTTATTGCCAACGATGTCGACCCTGTCGAGCTCGTTGTCTTCCTTCCTGCCCTTTGCCGCAAGATGGGTGTCCCCTTCGCCATTGTGAAGGGTAAGGCCCGTCTCGGTACTCTCGTCAACAAGAAGCAGGCTGCCGTCGTTGCTATCACCGACGTCCGCTCTGAGGACGAGGCTGCTCTTTCTAACCTTCTCTCTGCCATCCAGGCCTCTTGGGTTCCTGCCTACGAGGACAGCCGCCGCAAGTGGGGTGGTGGTGTCATGGGTTACAAGGCCCAGCAGAAGGAGCGCAAGCAGAAGGAGGCTCTTGCTTCCGCTCTTACTGTGTAAAGTACATAGTCATTTGCTAATATCATATTGGATCAACACGATACGTCGTGCGGGTCTGAATAAAAAAAACTTTAAACTTGCACCGTCAGTATATATTTAATCTTCAATCTTTAATCTTCAAGCTTTTCATTTTCAATCTATCAACTTCTGCTAGGAATTGTAAACATTAACATCTATTCTCGCTGCTTTCAGCCTGTTGGTCAGGTTGGTCAGGTTGGTCAGGTTCGCATTGTTTTGGTTTGAACAGTTGTCAGAGGCCAATTACATGCGTTCAATTGTTTACCCACTACATACGTGCTCGAGGAAGCTATGCTATTTGCTGGCCTGGCATGATTACGTTATATACACATGATACCGGTACCCACAACATACGTTCAAATGGGACTATCTCCGCGCGGCCAATAAGACCATCTCATTATGTCGGTTCTAGCAAGCCTGTGGGAACAAGTGTCCAATGCCTTTGTAGACGTCGCCCACGCGGACGACGAGGTTTCCAACGATTCTACCGCTACAGAAGCTAATGATAGCCCTGACGACGACGAATCCAAGGATGACGACGAGTCCAAAGACGAGGACGAGGACGAGGACGAGGATGACGAGGACGATGATGATGAGGACGAGGATGAAGAAGAGCAGAAGGATCCTCTCGACGAATTACGCGAGAAATACACCAACACTGTCTGTCACTCGTTCAAGCATCATTTCGACGAGTGTATTGAGCGTGTTACCGAGGCTCAGAAGCAGGAAGGTTACGCTGACCTTGATTACCAGGAGGACTGCGTAGAAGAGTTCTTCCACCTCCAGCACTGCCTCAACGAGGAAATCAAGAATGTATTGTTTGCAAAACTGCGCTAGAAAAGGTCTGCATTTGCTTCTCTTTCAGCGTAAACACCATAGATCCCCATAGAATAAACCTGTTCACGCGTTCAGAAATGTACCATTAGTAATAGATAGGGCTATTTGCAATTATGTAACAGATTTTTCAAAAATGTTTAAACAGTTTCCTGGAGCCATACACACAATCTCAGCCCACACGTGATTGTCAATAGGGACGTTTGGCGAACGGCGCACTCCCATTACCAGCTGCAATGTCGAAGTCCAAGAACCATACAAACCACAACCAGAACAAAAAGGCTCATAAGAACGGCATCAAGAAGCCGAAGTCGTTCCGTTACCCTTCCATGAAGGGTGTCGACGCCAAGTTCCGCCGTAACCACCGTTGGGCTCTTCTCGGCACTGCCAAGAAGCTCTCCGAGGAGCGTGCTAAGGCCGCTGCTGCCTAAGAGTTCGGGGACTATCTTATTCCTATGTCAACACCACATGAACATAAAAATTAATGGAGGACTGCGTCCGGTTATACACCTCCCCTTGAGCGTTGCCTGAAGACATCAACTAGTATACATCTTCGTGGGTGCTGAAATGGGATGCACCGACCAAGAAGGTATGTAATCTTTCCGTCTTTCTATTTTCTGTTCGTTTATATCTTTCCTAATTGGTTATCATTGAATCAATCGACAAGGCTCTTCCGGATCCTGTTCTTTTGTATATTTAGTCGCCAGTAAAGTATTATATTTTTTTTCGTCGTCTCTGATCCTGTGATGTGTATATTTTGTGCCCCCAATTATTATTCTTATCCAGGTCGTGTTGTACGCAGCCTAATTGTCTCTGCAGATAGCAATTTACGTTCCGTTCATTTACAACCGTTTACCTGAAACCGCACCGCCTGGGTAGTACTGAATTCATAGATAACTGTGCACTCTGCGCACTGCGCATTACACACAGGTATGTGCATTATAACCGAACTTATAGGTCTGTGCCTGGATCGAGATGCAACTGTTCTAGTTTGTTTCCAATGGTTTCAGGCACCTGAGTCTTTAAAAAGGAGCTGATTATATTGATATATAATCGCATTTAGTGTCCAGTAAACGCAAACAGGAGGTGAAAAGGTATATACGAAATGAACGCCAGTAACAAACCGAAAATCACGCAATTATGACCGTCTATTTTCAAAGGTTTGTTAGGGCGAAGTCCGAGCCTGGTGTATTACTTGTGTATTCATTCAGGCACCAAGTGACATAATGTAAAACAGCATGAGGATGAAGAGTGATATATGAGCTTACCATTGGACGCAAACGGGGAACGAGAATAGGTTAAAATGCCGTGAAAACAATTTTATACCGTACGGGTACTGTTTTTAAGTTATTATCTTGGTTCTCGAAATTCCTTTCATTGATTTAAACCATGATGAGTGCACTTGCATAAATTATAGAACTCACGACGTATTAAACTCATTCCTTTATCAACTACGCAATCGTGCATTCCCTGCCTACATTCGCGCATTTAAACCCACCTATTCAGAGACTTACACATGTTTACATATCAAACCGCTAACATCCTGACATAGTCGCATAGTCGCAAATTCACTGTAACACTGTAAAACTGAAAGGTTATGACTTATTGTCTCGCCAACAAACCGACATACCAAGATCAATCCATACGAAAAACACATAAACGCCTGGGCATTAACCAACGACATACTAACACATTTACGTCCTATATGACACATGCATTCATCCTCTCGCGCATATACCACTCCCACACATCAACGACCGCATCCACACACATCCACACTCTGACCGGTATTATGTGCTCGATTGACAGTGCATATCGCTTCCTTTGCCCTTAAACATACGTCTCTCTATTTAAGGAAGATAAAAAATACCGAACCCAAAAAATACCGAGCGTTGTATTATTTTACAAACCTCAAAATTTTTCTGTATTTCTATTTCTTTCCATTTTTTTTTCTGCTGCTCCTTGCTACTCTAATTTTTCCTCATGTACTATATCACTTTTTTTTTTAAAAGTTCACCTATTCGATAAGCGGAAACCCAGGTTAGAGATCGTCTCTCTTTCTGATGTATTAAGCGCGATCGGGGGTGCTAAATATAATCGTCGAGGCGCCCCTCAAAGTATGGGCCTACATACAGGTTGTGTAGTAAGTAAACCCATATGCGCGTGCAGTGCATATTACGGGCAAGGGCGGGGGTGTTGACAGTCTGGCAAGGTCTCTCAGGTGCTCATATAAGCGGTCCTATTAAAGCTTATTCTTGGTCAAACACCCAACAACGATTTGAAAGACTTGCTGTACTATGTCCGAACAAATTGAAACGCAGGCACCTCCCACTGGCGACAGAACGCCCAAACTGCGCGTCATGATTCGCGGTCTTCCCGCTGACACGCCACGCAAGGCACTGCTAGAAACCCTTAACGAGAACGGTGTCGAGTGCTCAGTCTCGCCTACATATTTCCGCAAACCGGGTGAGTATACCGCGACATTGAGCCACGCCGACCAGCGTCCTTTGCTTGAAAAGGTTCTGAACGAAAAGTACGTAGAACCAAGCCAGGAAACGAGCAAACCCATCGTTCTTAAACTGAACGACCTCATGCCAATCAACCGTCGCAGGAAAGCACGAAACCGGACCCAGAATTCCGGCAGCACCAGCGACTCAATCGGCAAACAGGACTCGGAAAACGAACAGGAAACCGCTCCTAATGCCGAAAGCAGTCAGCAAGTTCCTAGAAAGAGCAATGACTCGCGAAGAGGCCCACGTCGGAGAAGAACCCCTCGAGCCACGGTTCCACGACCTGGAGCTGTCCATTTCAACCTGCCTGTAGGCGGAACGAAGGATGACGTCATGGAGCTTGTAGCAGGGTTCTCAACAGCCGACGTATACGTTGGAAAGTTCAGACGCCGGAACTACAAGAACCGCGACACCGAGCAGTACCACGCATTTGTAGTAATTACTGTTGGCGACGAGTACCAAGATGCCCTTATTGAGCATCTCAAGAACAAGACCATCAACGGCCTTCCTATTCATCCTCAGGTCTCTGTGACGTACAGCAGAGAACCCGAGAAAGAGTCCAGTGGTGATGACGCCTCAACTCCCCGGGAAAACGAAACGCTAAAAGTTGAGAAACCCGAGGAAAAAGAAGCTGAAAAAGAAGCCGAAAAGACTGACAAAACCAACAAGAATGCTGAAGAAAAGGATGCAACGAAGGAGCCGGTAGAGGATAAAGAAGAAGCTGAGAAAAGAGAGAAGAAAGAGCGGGAAGAGTTGAAAGCTAAAGCCGTCGCCAATGCCATTATCGAAAACGAGGTCTCTTCTGATGCCGACGAGAATTAAACGGGAGTTTTTTCCAAAAAAAAAAACGAGAAAAAATACACAATTTAAAACTGAAAATTCAACCCCCTGTTAAGAGCATAAACTAAAGGATCGCGGTATACATCGAGGGTAAGTTTATATTCGTTCCTATCATCATATATCACATATCATATATCCTTTTTTTCATATCTGCCCGCCGTTTTAACTGCCGCGTATATATCGCTTTCCCATCTCGCTACCTGGGTTCAAGGTGGTTATTTGTCGCGTATGCAGCAGCGTTCTAAAAACAACATCAAACCCTATATGTTCATGCGGGGAAAGGCTCGTGTAAATGCGTGCTATGTTTGTCAGTTGGGGTACCGTACATATTACTACACTTGCGCGCGATACTAATACCCAGGCAAGTAGACACTACGATTATACCGATTTTAGCTATTCATTTAGAGATGCTTAGCAGCCAAAACAAAATTAACACAATCTCATGAAATCAATCTCACTCACTGCTGCTCAAAATCTTTATTTAGAAATGCGACTAATAAACCAGGTCTACCCCACTATGCACCCCCAGTCTAAAATACGTAATCAGCACATGACACTAGCAATCACTGTCAGGGCAAGCAAACAGGGTTCAGCGGTTATTAAGTTCCCTGCTTTGAAGCCTTTGAAATGCAAGTATTGCACCTAATAGCCCAGTACCCTTAGTAATGACACACAATGATCTGCCGTAGAAGCCCAGTATACAGACAGCTGAATCAATCGTCGAATTGTAGTATTTAACAGATTTGCGCGTTATCCAGCATCAGATAGACTAGTTTGAGAGTTGTGAGACTGAAAAATCGATTATTCCAATCTGTTCGCTATTTCCGCACTTATGAGGCAAATAATGAAGTCAATTGCACGTATACACGCCAATAGGAGTAAAATAATATAATACTTTTACTCTCAAATAACTCAAGATCCAATTACACGGTGAATTTACTCAATTACTAGGTTGCAACAATACTTGTGCCAGCAAGAACCGTTACATCTCTCTCCATTGTTTACACATCCAATTTACACATCCAATTTACATGGTCTGGGTAGAAGCTCGATTTCCACAAGCCTGATTTCTAAGCACAGCCCTGCTCAAGAAAGACCGGACTTGTTAAGGCTTAGAGACCGATCATTTGTCATCAAAGCGGTCTTTCAAGCAGACGGAACCACGCAAAAGAAAAAACAAAAGCTGCGTCGCGTGACTAATGGATAGGGCTCAGTCAAATATCACATGACATCATCACTAACCTGAAGCTTGACTTTTCACAGTCTCCAACACCTTTCTAGTTTCAGCAATGGGCCGTGTCATCAGAGCGCAGAGAAAGCACAGTGCCATTTTCAAGGCGCACACCCGTCTGCGGAAGGGTGCTGCGAAGCTCCCGACTCTCGGTTACGCCGAGCGTCATGGTTACACTCGTGGTCTTGTCAAGGAGATCATCCACGATCCTGGACGGGGTGCTCCCCTTGCCAAGGTCGTCTTCCGTGACCCCTACCGCTACAAGTACAACACCGAGACCTTCATCGCTAACGAGGGTCTTTACACCGGTCAGTTCATCTACGCCGGTAAGAAGGCTAAGCTCGCTGTCGGCAACGTTCTTCCCCTCGGTTCTGCCCCTGAGGGTACCATCCTCTCCAACGTTGAGGAGAAGGTCGGTGACCGTGGTGCTCTTGCCCGCACTTCCGGTAACTACGTTATTGTCATCGGTCACAACCCCGATGAGAACAAGACCCGTGTGAAGCTTCCCTCTGGTGCCAAGAAGATCATCAGCAGTGACGCTCGCGGTGTCGTCGGTATTGTTGCCGGCGGTGGTCGTATCGACAAGCCTTTGCTTAAGGCTGGTAACGCCTACCACAAGTACAAGGTCAAGCGTAACTCTTGGCCCCGTACTCGTGGTGTCGCTATGAACCCGGTTGATCACCCTCATGGTGGTGGTAACCACCAGCATATTGGTAAGGCCTCCACCATCTCCCGTGGCGCTGTCCCCGGTCAGAAGGTTGGTCTCATTGCCGCTCGCCGCACTGGTCTCCTCCGCGGTTCCCAGAAGATCCAGGAGTAATTTATTAGCGCTTTGCGCCTACATACGCTACCCTTATATTTGCCTAGTAATCGCTTTGTCGCCATAAGTTTTTTGTGCTTGTACTTGTACTTGTAATTGTGCTTTTGTGCTACTAGTCTTATGTAAGTGGAAAAATTGCGAATTGTGGTTCACGCCTGTTTAGTTAGTATACATACCCAAACCCTCCCCTTGACCACAGTAACCCATTTGAACCATTCAATAGTAAACAAACAAATAACTTCTGTACTATTAGTTGTGTTAACAGCGGTAGTTCAATTGCTCACAACCAAGCGGCCAGTACCTACTACTGTCAGTCAGAATTGATAGATATGCACACAGAGCAAGGAACGAAGTCGTCATTGACTCCTGCCATGGCAGGCATGCAGGTAAACTCAGCAGACAGCAGCATGTCAAACTCTCTTAACAGCGGGCATAATACTCTGCTGCAATTGAAGTCTTCTGCGTCTGTACGCCGGTTTGCAACGTCTCGTAAACCGCTTGGTGATGTGAATTCCGGGAACTCGGTGTCTAAACAGATTAAACAGATTAGACAGCGTATTTCTTTGTCTGAGCGACGCCGTTCAACCGCAGAGAACCAGTACCTGCGTTCCCAGATCTCCAGAAACCTTGAAGTCAGTAGTTTGTCGCCATTGCCTGGACCTTCTCAACCACGCAGTCAGCAAGTTGTGCAACCAGGACACGAAGCAGGTAATGAATTGGGTAATGAATTCGGTCAAAGTGGACAAGACACCAAGAAAGTTATGCAGCATGAAGAGCGTCATGAAATGCGGCATGAAATGGCAGCAGTTGATAAAGAAGTAGGCACCATTGTGAAACCAGTGGAACCAGTGGAACCAGTAGACCCATCAGAACTGGAAGAACTGAATATTGAAGTAACCAGCGAGTTCCATGTATCCCAAATCTACCACAGTAGCGAAATAGAGGCTAGCACTGTACACTCCCAACCAATTACCAAGAGCAGACCCCCGCTTTCTGAACGGGCCAGCACCGGCGAGCGGGTGAACAACGAGATCAGTTTAAACATGTCGGATTTCCGGCTGCAGAATCCTGAAGATGCTAGCCAGGTATTCACGAAACGCAATTTCGAGTTCACTAGTCTTCTTGGCAGAGGCGGCTATTCACAAGTATTCGCCGTCAAATCAAAACGTTCAGACCATACCGAGTACGCGCTGAAAGTCGTTGATTTCAAGGACCAGGAAGACAATGGCACGCGGCATATGCTCGAAGAAGAAGTCCGGCTTCTTATGGAGTGCAGGAACTGCGAGCATGTGATCCAGCTGATTGCCCACGAGACCACTGCCGATGGCATGACGCTTCTTCTCGAGCGTGCGTCCGGCGATCTTGCCAGCATGCTCTCTACGCGCAAGAAATCACAAGCCAAGGCCAGCATTGACTTCATTCGGTACTGGGGAATCCAGGTACTTGAAGCCGTTGCCGAAATCCACTCGCTGAACATCGTGCACGCGGACTTGAAACCGGCGAACTTCCTGCTTGTAGGCGGCAGTTTAAAACTCTGTGATTTCGGCATTTCCAGCAACTTCTCAAAGAACACTACTAGTGTCCACCGCAACCTTGCAATCGGGACTCTTGCGTATATGGCCCCTGAAACGCTTTCCACCCTTGACGGGGTGTACAGGGTCACCAGAGCAAGCGATATTTGGAGCTGCGGGATAATCCTGCACGAAATGGCGTTTCATTTCCTGCCCCGGTTGTGGGATGAGAGCGAGCCGCTGGAGTTGCCAGACGAGCTTTATGACGGGACAAGTGTTCCAAAACGGCTTCATGAGGTCCTGTCAAGTTGTCTTTCGCCTAATCCAAAAGAGAGGCCGCGAGCCTCTGAAGCGCTGGACTTGGCTCTTTTCTCGCCAGTTGGTATTGACTCTGCCTCGTTCATGTCGTTTGTGGACAAGGTTTATATCTACGGGCATACCCACGGCCGACAGAACCGGTTTGCGCCGCACAAAGTGGCCGAACGCGGCATGTCGTCGTACAATGCGTTCCAAAAAATGCATCAGAACGAGTAATTTCCTCTCTCGTTGTTAATGGTTTCCAACTCCACAGTTCCACAGTTCCACAGTTCCACTTGCGACGCTCCACCAAGCAGTCGTGTCATAATACCACAATACCGCAGTGTCTATCCACAGTATCTACAATATCCATAATAATATCGCATAATCCAATTGCAAAAGTTGTGTAGCCGTGCCGCTAGTTGTGCTGCCACCAGCGGCCGCCAGTGGCCGCTGGCCTTAGTAGGAATCAGGTGAAGTGAGTATAGGTACATACTATATAATCTAGTACCAGGAGTCGAGGTTAGGAATAACGCATTTTCCAGTACCCTCAACCAGCGTTCCGATCTTGTAAACAGTCTCTCTCTCGCTGAAGATCTTGGCGACCTTGTCGGCCTCTTCGGCGCTGACCACGACGACCATGCCAATACCCATATTAAGCGTCTTAGCAGCGTCCTTGTGCGGGACGTTACCGGCCTTGACGAGCCACTTGAACATATTACTGAGCTCCCAGGTAGAGATGTCCACCTTCGCGTCCAAATGCGACGGCAAGACACGCGGCACGTTCTCAATGAGACCGCCGCCAGTGATATGTGCGAACCCTCTAATCGCACTAGACGCCTTCAACGCGCTTAGAATCGATTTCACGTAGATCTTTGTAGGCGTGAGCAGACTCAGCCCGACCGAGGTAGACTTGTCCCAAGGACACTCGGCGTGGAAATCAAGGTCGTTGACTTCCAGAATCTTGCGGACAAGCGAGAACCCGTTCGAATGAACACCGCTAGAAGCCAAACCGAGCACAACATCGCCGGCTTTCATCTCGTCCATTTTAGGAAGAACCTGGTCACGCTCGACAGCGCCTACACTTGTGCCATTACAGTCGTAGTCTTTGCCAGCATACAAACCAGGCATCTCAGCGGTCTCGCCGCCGACTAACGCACACCCAGCGTCAATGCAACCCTCAGCAACACCGCTGACGAAACTGGCCGCTGTGGAAGGAACAAGGTGACCAGAAGCGAAGTAATCGAGGAAGAACAAAGGCTCAGCACCCTGAACGACCAAATCGTTCACGTTCATAGCAACCAAATCAATGCCGACCGTGTCGTGTTTGTCCAAACTCTGTGCAATCATGAGCTTCGTTCCCACACCATCAGTCGCGGACACAAGCAAAGGATTGTCGTACCCCGCGGCCTTCAAATCGAAGATTCCACCGAATCCGCCAATCGCGGCATCAGCACCGGGTCTGCGAGTGCTGCCAACGCGCTCCTTGATCTGCTCGACGAACTGGTTGCCGAGATCGACAGAAACACCGGCCTGTTCGTACGTCACAGTTTTCGAGTTGGAATTGACAGGAGCCTGGCGGAAAGCGCGGTGGGCAATGTCTTTACGGTAGTGCGCGTCCTTGAACTGCACTTGCTCGACGCCTTTATACGCCAAGTCAATAGCCGCGCGAATGCTAGGAGCGTACGCAGTGACGGCAAGCACACGCCCGCCAGCAGTAACGAGCTCGTTGTTCACGAGTTTCGTGCCTGCGTGGAAGACCTGGACATGCTCAGGCAGCTTGCCAATACTGATCTTGTCGCCAGTAGCGTATTTCGAGGGGTACCCGCCAGCAGCCATGACCACACACGCGCAGAACGCGTCTCTGATCTTTATATCGACGCTGTCAAGGCGGCCATCGACCAACGCCTCAACAATCTCGGCGAAATCGGTCTCAATGAGCTGCAGAACACACTGCGTCTCAGGGTCGCCGAAACGGACGTTGTACTCTAGGACTTTCGGGCCATTGGCCGTAAGCATTAATCCTACAAACAAAACGCCCTTGAACGGGAACCCGTCTAACCGCATGCCCCTGATAGAGGGCTCTAGCACCTCCTTCTCGATCTGAGCGAGAATAGCAGGCGTGGCTACAGGCGCAGGCGCGTAGGCGCCCATTCCACCGGTGTTCAACCCCTTGTCGCCGTCGAGCGCGCGTTTATGGTCCTGAGCCGCAGGAAGCGCGCGCACAGTGTACCCGTCGCTCAATGCGAGAACGCTGATCTCGTCGCCCTCTAAACACTCTTCGATAACGACCTCGTCACCAGCGAGCCCGAACTCCTTCTCGATCATGATTTTCTCGAGCCCGGCAATAGCCTCTTCCTTTGTTTCCGGCATCAGCACGCCTTTTCCGGCTGCCAGCCCGCTGACTTTGAGCACGAGTTTGTGGTCGGCGCGCTCAATGTACTGCTTGGCTTTCTCGAAATCGGTGAAATTGCCAGACTTCGCAGTAGGGATGTTGTGCCTGATCATGAACTCTTTGCTGAACGCTTTAGACCCTTCCATGCGCGCGGCCAGTTTACTGGGCCCGAACACCTTGACTCCGGCGCGCTCGAGCACGTCGGTGATCCCGTCTACGAGCGGCTGCTCGGGACCAGGGATCGCGATGCTGACGCTGTTCTGTTTAGCGAAATCAGCCAGTTTCGCGAAATCAGAGAGCTTGAGATCGACGTTCTCGCATTTCGCAACAAGCGCAGTCCCGCCGTTGCCAGGAGCGACGTAGATCTTGTCTACACGCTTGCTCTCGCTCAGTTTCTGGGCAAGCGCATGCTCGCGCCCGCCGTTGCCAATAATGAGCACGTTCATTCAACTGTTCAAAAGTGACAATTTCTTTCCTTTCTTATGGGGTTAGGGTCTTTAATTAAATAAATTTTTTGAAAGGCTGAAAGAAAAAGGGGGAAGGGGTTACAAGATACTAATATTGCGGAGTAGTCATGCTGCCATGTGCTGCTTAATTTAGACCCACAAGAGACCAGCGCTGATAAGATCTGAGCACCCAAATTGCACGCATAGATTGTCTCGATCCTACACACACATACACACGTACATACGCGTACATATACGCATAAGCGTACACATACGAATGCGCAAACACACGAATATACGCATAAATACATCCTTTTATCATCATTTGTAAAATTATACATTTATACATTTACACATACACACTTGAACGCATCTGAGTTGCACCACATCACATGTATTTATTCCATTGCAATTGTTTCCGACATATGTACGATATCTTTGGATTTAGTGGGATGGCGCAATTCAAAGCAATATGTCAGACAAGTTCTATCTATTACATAAGCGCAATATAAACCCTTCCTGGTCTGTCTTGCAACCTTTCTACAGAATGGCCTTCGGTAACTGTCCGCAGAAATTGTGGGACGCAGACTACTTCGAGGCCTGCCACCAGCAACGGTACCTCGAGCAGGCTCCTGCGGCTCTGCTTCTGCTGGGAATTGCCGTCTTTTGGGCGTTCAAAATCGGACACCGGCCGCGCAAACTAGAGCGCAACGAAACGCCGCTCGACGACGGCACTGTTTTGCGCCCTCTTGGCGCGCCTGACACCTCGGCCCGGATCTTTGTTCGCACGCGTGGCGTTGAAGACCAATTGCGCCTCGTCGGCGAGCTGCTCGTCAACATTGGCTTGATTGCAGGCCTCCTAATCGAGTACCTCAGCCCGGAAGTGCGCGAGATCTATACCTACGCCCCTCGTCTTCCGGCTGTTCTGCTCGGATTGAGCGTCTACACGTTTTTGTTGTCCGTGTACAGGTTCCTGCGCCGGCGCACCGCGACTAAAGTGTTCGGCGAGCCGTTCACGCAGCTCGCGTACATTTATACTTTCTTTACAACCGTATTTCTGCTGAGATCGCTGGGTCTTCTCGGTGTCAACGCGCCAGACTCTAAAGTCTATGCGAAAACCACGTTAGGTCTGCTGATTCTAGCGTTTCTGAACTGGGTCAATTTGTTCAGCGCGCCGATCGGCGATGAGGCCGCCAGGCTCTACACCGCTAACGGCTCGATCCCGTCCAGCGAGCCCGTGAGCTCGCTTTTCAGGATTTTGACGTGCTCGTGGAACGCTAGCATGATTCTAGGCGCCGTGAAGGAGCCGCTTTCAATGCTCACAGTATGGGACTTGTCAGAAGACGATCATGTGTACCGGTACATGGAGAAGTTCTGCAGCTACAGCGTGCAGTGGTCGTTTGTCACACGGATGATTGTGACTACACGCAAAAGGATTACATTAAACATCTTCTTCGGGTGTGTGGCTTCCGTCATGAAACTGCTGCCGACCCTGTTTATTCAGAAGATTCTTCAGTTCCTCGAGCTGCGCGACGTTTCTAACAATATGGCGTGGCTGTTTGTGCTCGGGCTTGGGATCTCGTACCTTATTTCCAACGTCACGTCGAACCAGGCTTATTACCAAGGCCGGAAACTGAGTTTAGGCGTCCGCTCTTTGATTATTGGGTGTGTCTACCGCAAAGCCTTGTTCTCAAAGGTCTCGAAAAGCCGGCATGTGGAGTCTGACGACACTTCTGGAACCAGGTCCGGCAGCCGGGCCACTAGCGGCCGGAACAGCACTGCTGGCAGTACAGTCGGGAGCGACAGCGACCTTGACGACAGTGCAAGCAGCGTGGCGAGCGAAATCGATGCTACGGCCTTCGACACCTCGAGCAACGGCGCGGTTATTAATTTGATGTCGATTGACGCGTTCAAAGTCGCTGATACGTGCTCCTACCTGCACGAAGTGATCGCGACGCCGTTTCTGGTCTTCATGTCTGTGTTCTTTTTGTACGGGATCATTGGCTGGTCGGCTTTCGTTGCTCTGCTCTCGATGATCATGATTATGCCGCTGAACGTGTTTATTGCCAAACGGCTGAACAAAGTCCAGGACCAGTTAATGGCTGTCACAGACAAACGCGTAGAGAAGACGAACGAGCTGTTAGAAGCCGTTAGAATCGTCAAATTCTACGCTTGGGAACGCAGGTTCACGCAGAACGTGTTCGATGTGCGGTCGCAGGAGATCACGCTGCTGTTATGGCGCAGTGTTTACTGGATCGCGAACTCTGTGGTTTTCTTTTTGATGCCGATGGTCGTTGTTGTGACTTCGTTCTGGTGCTTTGTGCGCTTCCAAGGCGGCAACCTGACCTCCTCGGTCGCGTTCACGTCGATCTCGATTTTCAATATCATGCGCATGCCGCTGAACGAGCTCGCGTTTATGCTGACGGACTTGAGTTCCACAATGGTCTCTTTAGGCAGAATCACGCGGTACCTGAACGACGGGGAGACCCCGAAATACAAACAGCTGAAACAGCCGAGCGAGTACGTCAACGAACAAGGTCAGAAAGAGGAGTTTATTGGGTTCGACAATGCGACGTTCGCGTGGGGCGAGTTCACAATGAAGAACTTGGATATCAAGTTCGCGATCGGCGACTTGAATGTGATTGTCGGGCCTACAGGGTCAGGCAAGACCTCGCTTCTGCTTGCTCTGTTAGGCGAGATGCCGCTGGAGTCGGGATCCGTCTACTTACCGCATGGCGATCGCAGGATTGCAAAGGTCGACGAGAGCGGGCTGGCGGATACTGTTGCGTACTGTTCTCAGGAAGCGTGGTTGTTGAATGACACGATCAAGAACAATATCACTTTCGCTGCTGATTTCGATAAAAAGAGATATAAGCAAGTCCTCAAGGCGTGCCAGATGGAGCGCGATCTAGAAATTCTTGAGCATGGCGACCAGACGTTTATTGGCGACAAGGGCATTGCGCTCAGCGGCGGGCAGAAACAGCGCGTTTGCTTAGCACGGGCCCTTTACTCGAACTCTAAACATATTATTCTCGACGACTGTTTGTCGGCCGTCGACTCTCACACCGCCGAAGGTCTTTATAACGAGGCGCTGACTGGCCCTCTCGCTTTAAACAGAACAGTTATTCTTGTTTCGCACAACGTAGCGCTGACGATCGCCAAGGCCGCGTTAGTAGTCGTTCTGGAGAACGGCAGAGTCACTCAATGCGGCCCTCCGGGGGTCGTAGGCGCGTCTGGCGTGCTGGGCGCCGACGAGCTCGTCTCGCGGTCGGCACGGCTGGCCGAAGTCTCGCGGTCGGCTTCTCAGGCTGATTTGGCTGCGCTCATAAAGAACAACGCTGTAGACCAGGCTCTGGCTCACGGCGTCGATGATATTGACGAGGTTGAGGACGTCGAGTACGACGAGGAGGAGCGTGCAATTGGCCATGTCCCTCTGAAAACGTACATGACCTTTTTGCGTACTGTTGCCTCGAAACGCGGGATCGCGCTGGCTCTGCTGTTTGCGGTGCTTGTCCCGATTTCCGAGTACGTCACTTCTTGGTGGACGAAAGTCTGGGCCGGCGACGTCGGTCGAGTTGAGGATTTGTTAATGGCTTCTTTCCCAAGAGTAGGATCGTTCTTCGTTAGTGCGTTAACTGACAATGAGACGTTGAAAAAACTGAGGTACTACTCGTCGATCTATCTTTTGATCGGCTCGATTTCCACTGTTTTGGCGCTTGCTCGTGAGTTTGTCGTCTACTACGCCGCGTTGCAAGCCTCGAAACGCTTGTTTGAGCGGCTCCTTGTGAGCGTCGTTAATGCCAAGACGCGGTTCTTCGACTGCACCCCGAACGGGCGGATCATGAACCGGTTCAGTAAAGACATGGAGGTCGTCGACCAGGAGATCGGCGCTAATTTGCTCTGGCTTCTGATCTCGGTTCTGGACGCTCTGCAAGTCGCGATGGTCGTTAGCTGGGTGACGCCGCTGCTGTTGCCGGTAGCGGTGCTTGTGCTGTACGAGTTCGTCGTTATTGCGCGGAACTATTTGGCGGCTGCGCGCGACCTGAAAAGACTAGAATCGGTCACGCGGTCGCCCATTTTCCAGCAGTTCGGCGAGACGTTGACGGGTGCCGTGGTTATCCGTGCCTACGACGACGCGCGCCGGTTCGTAGATAAGAACTGGGGCTCGATCGACTATACCCACAGACCCTACTTCTGGCTCTGGGTGTCAAACCGCTGGCTCTCTTTCTGGTGCTCGATGCTCTCGTTGGCGATCTCCGTCTCTGCGGCCTCGTGCATCGTTTATGCGGCCGATATCATGGACCCGGGAATGGCGGGTATCTCGCTGTCGTTCTCGACGTACTTCGGCGAGTGTATTCTATGGATTGTGCGGATGTACGCACAGTGCGAGGTCTCTATGAACTCAGTAGAGCGGATCTACGAGTACCTCGACATCGAGCAAGAGGCCCCCGGCATTATTCCCGAATCGCGCCCGCCCGCGAACTGGCCCGACCGCGGAGAGATCGAATTCAAGAATTTGAGTTTGCGGTACAACGACAATTTGCCGCTCGTGATCAAAAACGTGTCGTTCAATGTCGAGGGCGGCGAGAAGATCGGCGTGGTTGGCCGCACCGGTGCTGGAAAGAGCACGATCATTACTGCCATGTTCCGGATTCTCGAGCCGGCAACCGGGTCTATCACCATTGACGGGATCGATATCTCGACTATTGGTTTAGAAGACCTGCGCACGAACCTCTCGATCATTCCTCAAGACCCTACCCTGTTCAAGGGGACGCTGCGGTCTAACCTCGATTTGTTCAACGAGTACTCAGACGTCAAAATCTTTGAAGCCCTCGCCAGCGTCCAGCTTGTTCCCAAGGGCACGACCCCGGAGATCGCTAGACTCACTTACAGTGCCGGCGAAGAGGCCACTAACGGCCACAACGTCAACCTCTTCTATAACCTCGACCTCCCTATTGTGCAAGGCGGCCAGAACCTGAGCCAAGGCCAGCGCCAGCTTCTTTGTCTGGCCAGAGCGATCCTGCGCGAGCCGCGGATCCTGCTGCTGGACGAGGCGACGGCCTCGATCGACTACGCGACGGACTCGACGATCCAGAAAACTATTAGGAAATCGTTCGTCAATACCACAATCCTCACTATCGCGCACCGGCTGCGAACGATCGCCGACTACGACAAGATCCTGGTTCTTGACAAGGGCTGTGTGGCCGAGTACGACCACCCTGCAATCCTTCTCCGCAACCAAAAGGGTCTCTTCTATGGCATGTGCGCGAAGAGCGGCGAGCTCGACGTGTTGGCTAAAATAGCCGAAGACGCGCTCCGGGAAAAGACCGAGCGTACGGAGGTTTAGACTGTATACTAACCTACTTACTCAAATAAATACCTATACCAACTCACCGTATCTATACCAACTGAACTACTTCATTAGAGAGCAACCCAAGCAACCCAAGCAACCCAAGTTACCGAATTAACCGAGCTAGCCGAATAACCTAACCACTAATGGAATTACCGAAACGGGATGAACTATGTATAAATAAGTAGTATGTGTGTGTATAAGTATATATGTATAATTAGATGACTCTGGCGGCGACTGCGGCAACATAAACGCTCTCGTCAGGAACAGATTTATACTCTGACACGGGGCCGACGTCCAGACCGCGCAGTTTAGAGGCGGTATGTATCTGCAAAATCGTGTTCACGTACTCCGGCTCGTCGTACGGGCTCAAATGCTCAAGGATTTGCTTCACGATCAGTTCGTTGCTGGTCAATGCGACCGCGCGGAGAAGCTGCAGGACAATTAGGTTAGCAGAAGATGTCTGCGTAAGGCATTCATAGACGGGCAGCCGCAGAATATCCGACAAATCAACTAACGGCGCCAGAATCACGATCTTTGTGAACAAATTATCGACTTCTTCCTGGTGCTCTTGGTACCGCGCGCCAGTAGGACCGAGAATCGAAGCGACACGCACTCTCAGATCATGGTAAAGTTGTTCTAACACCTCGTGCCTAGTACTAGAGACCTGCTGAAACACTTTCTGGCACCCTGCAAGCACAGAGTAGGAACTCCTGTCCAGAAACAGTTCTTTGACGCTGTCTAAACACTGCTCGTCTACAGGCTGGAGAGAAACAGTAACTAACACTTTAGCCAGCAGCTTGTCGTCGTGTTTAAACACCTCTAACAGTCTTTGGACCGGCAATGCAATGGGTTTAGCCGATTGCAGCACGTCAAGAAGAAGCGCCGTTTGGCTCTTTTTCAACGGCCGGCCGCGCCGTTTGACCAAAAGCTGCAGAACAGCGTCAGCCGCGCCGGGTTTGTGTTTATCGAATGCGCGAGCGATTGCCGCAGTTGCTGGCTTTGTTTCTAGTTCGGTATACTTCTCCTTCATTTGCTCGTGCTCAACTAACGCAATTGCATCAACACTGTCAAGCAAAGCCTTTGAAATTGAGTGTTTTTCAAGCATCGAAGCGACAAAACACTCAGCAGCGAGGTTGCGAGAAATCGTATCGGAATCAAAAACTAGATCAATCGATCCAAGCCCGACTTTCTTCTTCAACACCACACGCAAGCACGCTCTTCTGACTGCCATATCGGAGTCCAGTTTAGCCGATGTTCTAAGCCGGTCGATTTGCTCTTCGGTCAGTTCAATCGAGCTGTTCACTAACAACGCGCGCAGAAACGAGAGCCTTACTTGAGGATTCAAATCGTTCAGCCATACAAACGCCTCACTAACATCTTCAGAAGTTATTGAAGGGACACACAATTTCCTGATCGGCACTGCAGCGTCGAACCTTCTTTCCAGAACGCATTGGTTCATTTTTCTGCTGAATGCGCTAAGCATAGCCTCCTCATTGTCTTCTCCATCCTTACTGTCACTATCTTCACTACCTTTCTCCTCATCTTCCTCGTTTGGGCTTTGACTAGTTCCATCGTCCATTTCGTCGTCCATTTCGTCATCTATTTCGTCCTCGTTCTCGCTTCCACTGGCCTCACTGGTCTCGCTCTGGTCTTCACTCTGGACCTCACTCTGAGACTCTTGTTCGGTCTGCGTAAAGTCTACATTCAACGGGTTGAGGTCTAAATAAGTAGTAAGAAACGCATTAGCAGCAAGCACGGCCAAGTACCGCAAACTCTGCAGCTTCAGCTCGGCCAATTCAGCCACAAAATCAGCACATGCGTTCAGTACTGTCAAATTGCGCGTCTGGATCAATGCCGAGCATACAGTTTGCAGAACTTCATTAAACCTTTTCTGGAACGCCGGTTTCTGGCCAACGAACTCGGCAGGGCACCCTGACGGGCTGATGAGACACGCCGAAACCAGCGAATTGACCGACTTTTGCCAGTTAGGAGGTGTATACAGCTCGAACTGGATACCGGAGCTGCACCCAGCACTCAGCACAAACAGCGCAACAAACTCGGCGAGTCCTTTATCGCCTTCATACGACAACGACCGGAGCAAATTCTCGCTCACTAACTGCACAGGGAAATCAGGGTCTGCAAGCGCCTCGAAAGTCGCCGATTCGCAATCGAAGTGCTCAGACACGAACTGTTTCTGTTTCTTTGCTAGTTGGCGCGCAGTAGGCATAATGAGTCGAGTTACGCGTCGCGTCCGTACCCTGTACTTAATTGCGTCAATAATGTAATCGGACTCTATATGATTAGTAACACAAAACCACAAACCAGTACAAACCAGTATAAATCAGCACACTACAGCACACTACAGCACACATTCGACAATTCAGAACATGCATACTATTGCGTATTGAAATACTGGTATACTTATTACCTGAAATACGTGGTGGTATCAATATGAGGATCAAATATAAGGATCAAATATAAGGTGCAAATATAAGGTGTAAAGTAGGTAAGGTAAGTAAGAGTTAGGTAGGTAGTAAGGCGAGAGGCATATTGACTAAGCAACTATACGACTAACTGGTTTTGTGGACCCCAGCCGACCTCATGGACGTCAATATCTGCCGTATCTGCCACGAAGGCGAGACGCCGGAGGAGAAGCTGTACCACCCGTGCAAATGTATAGGGTCTATTGGCTACGTCCACCAGGACTGCCTGGCCGAGTGGTTCGAATCGAGCGGCAGGGCCAAGAAGTGCGATATCTGCGGGTACGTCTACACCCAGAGCATGGCGTTCGAGCCGAGCGTTCCCGAGAAGCCGAGAATCGGCGACGTGCTGAAAGCCGTCCCGAAAAAGGCGCCCTCGGTGTTCCTGTGGACGTACTACTTCATTAGAGCCTATATCTCGCTTTTGCTGCTCGGCGTGATGTCTGGAGTGCTGGGCCAGTCAGTAGACCTCCCGCATTTCGGGTTCAAGTACTCGGGCTCGATTCCGGCGAAATCGTACGTTCCTGAGATCGATGTGTTTCTAACTCCGTATTTCGGCATTCTGGCGCCGTTAATGACGAACGGGCTCGTTCTAACCACAACTACGCTGGCGTTTCTCTTGCTGCTGCTGACGATGGTCACTACGATCATTTCGTTGCGTGTGTACAACTCGGAAATGGACAGAATCAAGCTCGGGCAGCGCCCCCTCTCGCTGAGCAGAAACTACCAGGAACTGCGCAAAGTCGCTTGGAAACCGCTGTACGAGCGCGCCGAGCTGATCGAGGATTTCATGCTCGAGTACCCGAACAAACACATCCTTCCTAACCCGAATGTAGTCACCGACTCGCAGGCGGAAATGTCACAGGTTCTAGCGTACTTGAAGGCCGAGCTGCCGTCTGAGCCGCTGGCTTTAGACAGGAACATTTTGCTTGACGCAGACGTTGACACCGACGTCAAGCTGACCGACGAAGACGCCGAAGAAGAGCTTGGGGATAACGATTTCGTCAACGACACGATCTGGCCGACTCTGTACACGGTTCTGACGGCTAAATTCACCACAACGTTTCTTTCTTTGATGGGAATTCTTTCAGGCTTGTTTGTGCTTCTGCACGTCGTTTATACTGGCCCGGCAATGCTGTTCAACGGTCTTTTCCAGTATAAACTAGTTGGGCCGCGAGTTACCGAGTTTCTAGGCATTCAGAACATCAATAACGTTTTTCAGGGGAAACCTCTTTACTGGCGCGCGCTCGCGACATTGTCGGTGTGGTGGGATCTGCATTTCGGGATCCAGTACCCCCTGGCTTTTCTGCTGCCGTATATCAAGACGGCTATTTTCTTCAGAGACGTGCTCTCGCAGCTGCTGCTGATCACGTTCACCGTGAAGTTCACTCTGGTTATTTTGATGGAGTTCTTCTGGATGCCGTTTTTGTGCGGGTTTGTTACTCAGATGCTTGTTTCTACTGAGTTCGTAAATCTGCAAACAATCGCGCAGTTCGCAATGAGCCACCCGTTTTATTTCTTCGCTTTTGACTGGGGACTAGGGCTCATGTTTGTTTCCGAGGTCGTTAATGTCACCTACGTTCTGCGGCGCAGTTTCCGACCTGGCGCGATCTCGTTCTTGCCGGCGCTGGGATCGGCGGATGTAGCTAAACTCGTGCTGAGCACGCCGTCGTGGATTTTGTTGAAGAATATTGGGAGATCGAGTTTAGAGCACGCGGGCCTGTTTATAGCTCTGGCCTCGTTCGTCAAAGCCGGGCTGCGGTATATTCCTTCCATTGTTTATAAACCAGTGACTTGGCTAGCACCGCAGGCTGGTAATTTACCGCCGCTGCTCACTACCTGGGTCCCCATCAGCAGTTTTTTCCGGTTATGGCCGGCCGTGTGTTTGTACGCGCTTTTCGGCAAACGCAAGATGTTCAAAACCGGCGGCGACCGCGCGACGATCTTCGGCCTTGTTTCCTTGTGCTGGCGCGACCGTGTGTGGGTATCATTTGCTGCGTGGTTGGCAAAGAAGTACGATTTAGGCAACTTTTTGCTCGGCACTGAGCGCGAACTGACGTTCAAGGAGACGATGGCGTTGAAGAACAACGATATTAGCGAAGGCTGTTTTGTGCGGGCGCCAGCATTGAGTATTTTCATGCCGATGCGGCCTAAAGACTCGTACATCAAAGTCGACCAAACGAACCGGAGGCTTGACGGGCTGGAGAAGAATAGGAGAGGCGATTTATACCCTTACTGTATTGTATGGCGGCCTAAACACTTTGTGCGACGGAGCATTCTCGTCTTTTTGAACATCGTTCTGTTGATGGGGTTCATTGTTCTCACGTTCACAGTGCCGTCAGTCTTGATCGCGTGCCTGTTCCAGGCGTTTGTGCCTTTAAGTTCTTTAGAACTGCTGGTCTACGGGTTCTTTATGTGGGTCTTTATGGTCTTTTTGTACCTCGTGTACTTCCCGCCCACGTTCCTCAAACTCAGCCGCCGGTTCCCGACCGAGCCCGTTTTCACGCTGCCTTCACTGCGCGAGTCGTGGGAGGAAACAGCTATGTTTGTGGGCATCGTTCTGTCGCTGGCCGCTAACACTCACACCCTCGACCCGCTTCTGCCAGTAGGACCACTAGGCGGCCCAGAAACCAATAAATCGCTTCTTTTGCTCACACTGACAGCAGTAGGGTGCAGGTTCGTCTCGGTGCTTGCCGAATGCACTCCTTGGTTCTTTTTAGAGCTGTACACGATAAGCCTATTGTTCCATCCAGTGGATTTGACGTCTTTGCTGCCCCCATTGACACCCATGCTTATGATCCTTGCGGGAATCACTTTGCTTTCAAAGAGGTGGAGGGACGGCGCGCGGTACGTTGTCAAGCTGTTCACGTATAAACGAAAAATGACGATCGCGAACTACGAGGGCGGGACCCAGAGTTCGTCAGTTGTCGAATAGGTATATTTCAGTAACCATTTCAGTAACTATAACCATTTCAGTAATATTCCAGCAACTTTCAGTAACTATTTCAGTTTCTAGTATAAAATTCTGTAGTTTCTGTATACTTTTTTTCAAGCACCAAAAGAAAGATCCAAGTGTGGATTCGTGCATATGCGGTTTTCAATTACATAATTATTTTCTTTCATACTAGTTTTTGTTCAAAGATTTAAAAGCGTACAATGGCAGTTAGCAGAGGCCGTAGAGGCGAGAAGAAGAAGAGAGAGGAAGCAGAGGAGAGCAAAGGAATTGATCTCGATGCCGACTTTATTGCGTTCGACGAGCCCGCTGAAAAGAACGATAACGAGGAAAATAGTGAGAGTGAAGAGAAGGGCAAAGAAGACGAGCAAACCGGCGAGTTCAGCCGGGATAACCGGTCGTCTTTCTACGGTCTTCTTGATCGTCAAGAACTAGAGTATTTCAAGAACGCCGAGAGTATGCTGGCGACGAACGCGTTAGGCCCTGACGAGCGCGAGTCGTTCATCACGAACGTGTTTGCAGAAGCCAAAGGCAAAGAACTGAAACTAGCGACTAACCAGATCTGCTCGAAACTGCTGGAACGGCTTATCCAGCTGGCCAACGACGAGCAGATCCAGCAGCTCGTACAGGCTTTCGAGCCTTTCTGCACTGACCTTGCATTCCAGAAATTCAGTTCGCATTGTTTAGAAGCCGTTATTATAAAGGGCGCCAAACTGTCTGACTGCGAGAGCCTTATACTCTCAATGGCCGACCGGCTCGGCGCTATTGCCCCTAACATGCTCGCAGACACCTACGCAGCACACGTCTTCAGCACTTTGCTGCTTACTCTCACTGGCGTCAACGAGGACTTGAGGAGCAAGAAGTCGCAATTGGCGCGGAAGTACACCGAGATCGATAACGACGCGTCTGTTAGCGACAAACTCAAAACGAGCCCGGTCTCGCCGGAACTGAAATCCAAAGCCAAGCATCTGATTAAAGACCTTTCATCCTCGCTGTCGAAATCGGACGCGCGCAAAATGGCAATTGACGCTTCGAGCTCGCCGGCAATGCAGTCAGTTATCAGAGTCGAGTCCAGTGTCAGCAGCAGAAACACGCTGCTAAAGCTGATCCTCGATCCTACTGATTCCAGCGGGTTTGTTACACACTGTTTATCGGATCCTGTGGGCTCGCATTTCTTGGAAATGGCGGTCAAGGTCATGCCTTCGAGAATGGTGAAAAAGTTTGTTTCTACTTTGCCGATTGATAAATTAGCCACTAACGACAATTTAGCGGCGAAGTACCTCTTGCAAACAATTGTTCTGCACTCGCATCTTCCTGTTGAAAAGAAACAGGAAATCGTTAAAAACTACCTTCTTCCTGAAGTGTCGAAAAGCATGCCCGTGGCTCTGGCCGCGTTGAACCTCGACTTCGCTGCTGCTGCTGATGTTCTTACTACTGATCTCGGCAACGGCGTTCTTGATTTGCAGGATCCTGCTAAGGCCGCTGTATTCGAGAAACTGGCGAATTACCCTCCGTTTGTTGAAAAGGCTGCTGAAATCTTGACTAAATTAGAGGACGAGAAGGTCAAGGCTATGTGTCTAGACCCGACGCTGAGTTATGTCGTCCAGTCGCTGTTGAAACCCAAGATCGCGCAGATCTCTAGACGCAAACTCATCAACAAACTGATCGCCATTATTCCCCAGCTCACAGTCAACGCATACGGCAGCCATATCGTCGACAGTTTATGGGGCGGCTGCTATAAACTGAAGTTCGCGCGCGAACGCATTGCCAACGAGCTGCTGCCGTTAGAGGAGAGCGTCAAGCATTCGACTTACGGCCAGAAGGTATGGAAGAACTGGCAGATGGAGAAATACGCACACGCCAGACATATCTGGTGGCAGATCGTTAAACAGAACGAAGACGCGCTGCGTGCACAGATCGAGCCGGACGCGCCAATGCAGAGGAACATGCCTCCCGCACCACAGAACAAGGTTAAGAGAAGAAAGATGTAGTTGCAAATATCAATATAATACACTATTACACTATTACGCTACACACTATTACGCTATTACACTACACTATTACACTATTACACTTTTACAATAGTTACCTTGAAGTAGTAGTTTAAGAGCACTATTAAACGGTTTCCCGTTACGGCTATATAATCTCCTGTGGTCCAGTGACCCCGCAGAATCCGTTGAGTGAACTTATTTTTAGTCATACGCGCTTGACTGTGATTTGAAACCGCGGATCAAGAGCGTCTGTAGAAGGTATCTAGAATAATTCGTACATGTTCGCAAGTACTTCCCAAATCCGGTCAATATCTCTAATTTCACTCTTCCCCCTCGCTTATTCGGCTTTCTTTTTGCTCCCGATATCCTTTGTTTTTTTTTTTATATTATGAAGAGTGCATATTGCATGACGTATGCGAATCGTAAACCATGCCGTTAAATCGCGTGGCAGCGACTATAGAACGCTAGTCGAGCAGAAATTGGAATAACAACGCACTGCAGTGTATATAGAGCAATAATAAAGCTCCGACGCCGCTTTGAGCATGGTCTATACGACACAGTATACTGTGCGTCAACCCAATATGCATAGATGTAGTCATATGCTCATGCATATGCATATATGTAGTCATATTATGTGTGATACATCGCCGGACAGAAAGCCAAAGAAATGAGAGACAGGTGTCAAGAAGTACATCTACAAGTAAACAAACGAGCAAACAAACGAGCAAACAAACGAGCAAACAAACAAGCAAACAAACGAGCAAGCAAATGAGCAAGCAAATAGTAAAAGAACGAATTAATTTGTAGTTAGATAGATAATGCTGGCGTAGAAGTAAAACAAGGATAGAATAGCGAACGGTGAAAAGTGGCGAGAATATGGTTACGGGTACATGCGTATAAATACCAGTGCAGAATCACATGTAGAACAACGCGTCGTCGAAGCCACAGTTTGTGATAATCAATTATATAACCCAACCCGTTCGTATTTTCATGTGCAAAAAAAATAAAGAAAACCACAACTAGAGGACTGAATCTCAGAAGAGGAATTGGAAACAGTTTATGTACATTCTACAATCTCCATAATAAATACCATCCAATGCCCAAAGCACGTCAACCGGAGTCTACGAACCCTATTAGAGTGAAGTGGATTATAGCAAGCATGTAATGCGCATGCAGTGTGCATGTAATGAGGTAACCAAAGGCCCGGATTAGGTTCTGCATTATAAATTGACCCAGGGCGATTATACGTTGGGTGTGGCCCAAGCCAAGTAAGTAGCATTATCATATCAGGCCAAATCAGGCTTCACAACTCTAAGTACTGGAAGCGCTTACATCTTCGTCCCCAACAACTCGTAGAAGAAAAAAATGTCTGTTGAGAACGAAGATCAACGCATTGACCTGACCCATGCATTAGACGAGTTCAGTAGAGCGCTGGACGCGACAGGGATGCTCGACTGCACTGACGACGAAGAGGGCGAAGGCGAGTCTGAGCAGCCCGTGGCAGCTGATTGGGAGAGTATTGGCCTTCTTCCTAGTTGGGAGAAGTTCCAAGTAGTCTTCAGAAACGCGCAGTACCATTTCATGGCCGGGATGCGGCGGCAGGACCCTAACGCTGTTGAGAACGGCGAAGGCGAGAACGCTAGCGAGAACGCTAGTGAAAAGACAGTTAAAAGCCAAAGCAAAGACGGCGGCGACGGCGAAGGCGAAGGCGATGACGACGACGATATAGAGAATAGAAACAGAAATAGAGATAGAGACGTAGAAGGCGACGAGACCGATTTCAGCGACGACGAGGACTGGGAGAATATCGGCCGTCTCCCAACGCTGAACCAGCTGCAGTACACGCTGCGCAGCGCGACAAGCATGATGAACCCGAGCGATCTGCTGGCGAAGTACGGGTGGCAGAATCTAACACACAACTTCACAAACCGAGGCGGCGACAAACACGAGGCCGAGCCTGTATGCGAAGTGAGCCCCGAGGAGTTCGAGAAACTGTGTTTAGACGACGGGATCACTGAAGAGGAGAAGCTGATTCATTTCAACGAGGAGGGGCTGACCGGGTGCCCGCATTACCTGCGCAATTGCAAGAGCGCGTGCAGCGTGTGCGACAAGTTCTATATGTGCCAGATCTGCCACGACGAAAAAGAGAACCACGAAATGGACCGCACGCAGACCACACGCATGCTGTGTCTGAGCTGTAAACGGCCGCAGCCGGCTGCGCGGGAGTGTCATTTCTGTTCCGAAGTTATGGGCGACTACTACTGCAGCAAGTGCAAGCTGTGGAGCGACGACCCGGACAAACCGATCTACCACTGCGACAAATGCGGGATATGCCGAGTCGGCCGAGGGATCGGGATCGATGTTTTCCACTGCGACACCTGCGGGATCTGTATGAGTCTGGTTGTGGAGAACAACCACAGGTGTATAGAGCAGGCGGCCAATTCCGGCTGCCCGATCTGCCTCGACAACCTGTTCTCGTCGACGCGGCCTGTTGTGTTCATGCCGTGCGGTCATCCTATCCACTCCGACTGTTTCAACGACTACTCTAAACGGTTCTACAGGTGCCCTCTTTGCTCGAAATCGATCTTCAATACGAGCGCGCTGTTCAGGATGATCGACGAAGAGGTCCAGAGCGAGGTCTTGCCACCAGAGCTCGAAGACCAGGATATCTATATTCTGTGCCAAGACTGCCGCCTGAAATCGCGGACGAAGTTCCATTTAGCAGGCTTGAAATGCGACACCTGCGGCAGCTACAACACGGCTAAACTATAGACGCATACCCTTTTCTCATTAATAAATACATACCCCTATAACCGGCGTTTCCACTGGGATCCGTTGAATATACAGAAACTCGCTGCATTGAGCAACGATTCAGCAATTGGCGATGGTGCAGGATAATTTTGTTCAGGAACATTTTGTGCAGGAGCGTTGCTCAATGCAGAAACCTGTGGAAGGTCAGTATAGCACACGAAACTGCCGTCTTTCGACTCTCGAGTGTTCATGCTCATAATTGGCAGCAGCGTGATCGCACACTGTTTCCACGCGCGGTTGTCGCTGCTTTTAATCACGCCGTTCTCGGCTTTCATTTGAAAGGTTTCAGTAAAGAAATCGCCGCTGACAGTCGCTGTTAGCTGGTTAGTTGAAGGATGCAAATACTCCGAGTATAAATGCAGAACACACTCGTCCATCAAACTCGCTGGCTGCAGTTCGCTAATAAGGACTGCGATCTTGTGCCGCATCATGCTAACACACTCGGCGCGCTCGAGTTCGTTTAAGTACCATTTCGACCTAGCGATGTTAAACCATTCAGAAGTGAAAAGAGCAAACAGAGCAGACTCTAAAGACTCTAAAGACTGACAAGGGACAATTCCGAGTTCAGGCAAAGCGATTCCAGTGTTCTGCGGTTTACAGACCTGTAAATGCAGCCAGTACGCTGCCGCCGTCGATTTCGCGATATCCATTACTAAATTAGTTTCCGAGGTCAACGAAAACAGATGCAGATTCACTGAACACCACGACAAAATAGGGTACTGCCAGTCATTAGTTGCTGCAGAAACAAACGCGATTGCCAGGCCCAGGTCATTACTGCAGCAGGCGTTGCAATTGCCGTGTATATTTGGGAGATTAGCCAGTGTACTGCCGCTTGTTTCGCCGTTCGAGTGCAGAACAGTGCACCCGTTATTAGTGGGTAGAATGTATCCCGGAAAACAACTGCAACAACTTTCGGATCCACTTTCGGATCCACTTTCGGATCCACTTTCGGATCCACTTTCGGATCCACTTTCGGATCCATTCGTTCGGATATGTATAATTGAGTTTGTAGTAGCACACACGAGCGCGTCTTGAGTGAATTCAATAGCGTAGACCCGGCTGAACGATCTGGGTAATGCAATTGTCCATTCGCTTGTATTGAAGTCGAACACGTGCACTGAATTATCGGTTAATAACGCTGCTAAATGTGTTTGCGTGCATTTCAAGTTTAGAACCCGTCCTGGTAACCGGATGCTCAAATTCGGCATTTCCAGTAGCTCGGAGTCGAAATAGCATTCGACTTTATACCCTTCTTCATATACATTGGCTGCCAGAAACAGTTTATGCTGCTGCCAGCAGCACGCAGTATACCTCCCCCTAAACGCCATTATTTTCACTCCATCTGAAGTCCATAAACTCGCCTCTTCTTTCTCGTTTATAATCATAAGCTGAGACTTGGCGTTGGCTTTCAAATCAATGCTGCTGAAGGCCATGCTGTAGACTTTGTTTGTTCCTTCTAAACTGAGCCTGTCGAAACAGACCTCGTTATTCAAAAGCTTCTTCTCGTCTGGAACAAGCAGTTGTACCCCTACTGACGCCGTGGCTACGGCCAGCGAGCCTTCTGGCGACCAGCATGCGAGGTACGGATCGATCCGCTTGATCTCCATGTGACGTAAGGCCACATCTGGCGATCTTAAACACATCTCTAACAAACACATCTTTTCAACAATGTTAGCTTGTAATTTAATGGTTTAGCAATGTTAGCTTGGAATTCAATGGTTTGGCAATGTTTGTTTTAAAAATTATGGGTTGTATTGTGTTTTATTGTGTTTTATTGTGTTGTATTTTATGGTTTGTATAATGTGTGCATATTCGGTGTGTTGGTTAGTGTGCTGGTTAGTGTGCTAGTGCTAAGTGCTAAGTTCTAGTTGATTTAGTTAAGGAATTTCCAAGGGTATGTTTTCGGGTTGACGCCGATGAATGTGGCGAAGGAGTCGTAGAGTTCAGCAAGGATCTTTTTGTTCTCCTCGTCGTCGTCCTTGACTAGAATATCGTCGATCTGCTCGACTCCAGGCATGAGTTCGAGGAAAACCCATTCTTTGAACAGCTCGTCTTTATTAAGAGATTGTAATTTGGCAATGGAATTCGGGAACGAGGGGCTATACTCGCCGTCGGCGTTAGGAACGCTGACAAGGTCCGAACTAGACGCGCTGTTGAGACTGCGTTTAATGCTCTTCTCGTCCAGAATGTTGAACTGGCCTTGCAGCTCCATCACCATGTCATTGAGATCCGACTCGGTGACGTACTCGCTAGGCCGAGGATTCCCAGACCCTTGTGAAGGGGGAACAGACCCGGGAACAAGCGTCTGCAGTTCGCTGGCTTTAGCGCCGATGTCGTTGATCCGCAGCTTTCTTTGCTCGACTTGCAGCTGCATCACTTGCTGGCCAGTAGCGAGAAGCAGAGTCTGCAGTTTCTTGACCTGCGCCTTCAGCTGAGCAACTTCTTTTTTGTAGTCTACTTCTTGTGTCATTTTTTTGTTATGGATAATGTGGTGATGGTGACTGGCAACGTGTCCACTACTGAAAATATAAGATTTGAATTACGCGCTGGGGGGTATACACGGGTATGGTATACACAGCCTGGGGGTGGTATGTGTTTACACAGACTGCGCTGCATTTCATCATCTCGTTTGTTATCAAAGAAAACCGCTATTATTAGTAACTGCAATGGCGTAAGAAATCAAGGTAAACTGAAAAATTTCAGACCAGTGTGGATCCAGCAATTAAACAGCATTGTTCGAAATAAAGGCCTCAATTAATCAATTAGCACAATTAGCACAATTAGCACAATTAGCACAATTAGCTGGTCTCATGCATGTCAGTAACGCATTACTGGCCGATCACTGCTGACGACGTCTATGTGCGTATTTTCAGCACTATTTTGAACGAGCTCGACCATTCGCTGCTAAATACTGAATTGGTTACAAACTATTTGTCGCTGTCGTTGGAAAGCAAGTACTTAGTGACTAGAATGTATATCAGGTCTCCGAAATGGATCAGAATCGACGATTTCGAGAAGTACTTGCCGTTGGAAACGCTTACACTTAAAGTCTTGCCAGAACTGAAGCAGAAGAAATGGGTCCAATTCGATCCCTGTTTACAAAGTATAATCAGCGACATTGCCACATTGACTGAACTGCAAACTGTTTGCAAAAGCATGGGAATCAATGCTAAACCCAAAGGCAAGTCTCTGCCGCGAGAAAGGATTGTCGAGCAGTTAATGCAGTTAGAACAGCAGCAAACGTTCTTTAAAAGCTCTAAACTCAGTGCACAAGTCGCTGAGGTAGTTCAAACTAACAGTTTTCTGTTAGACCCGTTCAAACGCGAGTTCCTTAATAATTTAGAGCTGCTGTTCTTGTACCCGGCCGGTCCTGACGCGTCGCTGGACTCGGTCTACCTAAGTGGTATGAAGAAGTGCGCTTTTTACCCGTACAAATACGTTCCGCAAGCCGAGAAGCCTTTGTTTGCGTCAAAAGAGGCATGTACTTTATACTGCGAAGCATACAAACTGCACGAACCGCTGCTTGAAGGCTCCAGAACCGCTTCCGGCAGCCAGATTCAGAAACAAGGGCTTATAAACCCACAGAAACTCGAGCTTCTGGAGTCCAGAGCCGAGCTGGCGTTCAGCAGTCCTCAGTACTCTCAAGCAGCATACATCTACGGCCGGTGTTTCTACGATCTGAGCCAGATCTATATGAAACTGCACCTCTTTTCCAACGAGTACGAATACATTCTGAAGTACCTTGCTCAGCCAGTGCACAAATCCAAGCGAGGAGTCTCGCTTATTCGGAAACTGTTGCTGGAAATCAGGTTCCTTGAGCAAACAAACACCAAGGGCGAGAGCAGCTGGCTAATAAGCGCAGTCAATACATTCTACGACGCATGCAGCGAGACCAACGATATCGAGAAACTAGACCTCAATAAAAAAACGAACAAACTCGTTTCCGGGATCCGCAACACCGGCTTGAAATCAGCGCTCGCGTTTATTCCAAAGATCGAAACCGTGAGGAGAGTCATACCCCAGAAACTCGTTATCGCAGAAACTTGTGAGAGCGCTGGGCCGAAAAAATTGAGGGTGCAGTATACTGACGGTTTGAATACTGTGTTGAATGTAGAGCAGCTGGCAATGAAACAATATGAACCGCTAATAGGGGGACACTATGAAGGATCGCTGTTGCTTACTGCGTTCTGGCTGCTCACATACGATCTGCTGTTCAGCGATCCTGATAATTTCCGGTGCGCGTACCAATCGAGTCCTATGAAACTGCAGAAAACAATCAATGCCCATCTACTTGATTTTGAAACCAGGTTCGACGACCCTGTCCCGTGTTTACTTGCTAATAAAGAGAACCTGCTGAAACTGGGCGAGCCTAGACCGTTTGTGGGGTCCATAAATTGGTCAATTGATTTCCAGACATTGACCGATGTAATTACCGGTTTAGGGCCGCATTTGAAACCTATTCTCATGCGTATATGCACGAACTACCGAACTAACTGTTCAGGGTTCCCTGACCTTACATTGTACGACCCAGTATCAAAACACGTGAAGTTTGTTGAAGTGAAGTCGGAAAACGACACAATCAGCGACAACCAGCAGCTGTGGATGGAGTTTCTGCTGGAACAGGGGTGCGACGCCGAGGTGTGTAAAATAATGTCGCAAACCAAGGCCGACAGGAAGCGACGAAAGACTGCATAGTTCAATCAGATCTTGAATAGATCTTAAATAGAGTAGACTAGATTTAAGGAAAAGTAGGATATTAATATATAACCACAAAAAAAGCGGCATTGAAAAGGGGCTGTATAGCCGGAGTTGGGTAATTAGGTGCGGTGTGAACAATGAACGGCGGCGGGGCTGGCTAGGAAACGTGAACGACAGGAACAGGACGTAGACTGGAATGCGTTAATCGTGTTTCACTAAATACCTGCTAATCACACAAAAACAAATACATTTACTAGCGCCCCTTCACGATTATTGTGCCATGACGACATCCTCTTCTGCGTAGTTCTCCTCCATCGGGTCTCCGCCCTCGTAATCGAGCTCAGGCGCTCCGAACTGCTGCGGCTGCTGGTCCTCGTACTCCGTCATTCCTTGCTGGTGCTGCAAGTAGTCGTTGATCAAGTCGGTGATATTAGACTCGGCCTCAGTGAACTCGTTGAGGTCCATGCCCTCGTTAGTGAACCAGTGCATGAACGCGCGGCGCTGGAACATCTTGTCGAACTGCACGTGGATGCGCTGGAAGAGCTGCGCAATAGACGTTGTGTTCGACACAAACGTCGCAGTCATGTCGACGTCTTTAGGCGGCACAGAGCACAGCGAGGTCTGCACGTTGTCGGGAATGAAGTCCACAAACAGGTGCTCGTTGCGCAAGCGGTACTTGTTCATCTCGTCCTCGACCTCCTTGACGCCGACCTTACCACGGAAGAACGCGCCACATGTCAGGTACTTGCCTTTAGTGGGATCAACGCCGGCCATCAGGTTACGGCCGTCGAGCAGCTGCTGCGTCAGTTCGGGAACCGAGGGGTTGCTGAACTTCTTAGCGGCGCTCGCGAAAAGAGGCGCGTAGCCAACAGTGAAGAAATGCAGACGCGAGAAGGGAACAAGGTTGACAGCAAGCTTACGCAGATCGCTGTTCAGCTCGCCGGGGTAACGCAGAGACGTTGTGACGCCAGACATGACTTGCGCGACCAATGTGTTGATATCGTCGTAGCTCGGCTGCGCGACCTTCAAATTGCGCTGGAAAATCGAGTATAACGCGTGGTTATCGATGCAGAACGTCTCGTTCGTGCTCTCGAGCAATTGACTCAGTGCAAGCACAGAGTTGTACGGCTCGACAACAGTGTCGGAGTCCTCACTCGGGAAAACCGAGTACGACGCAAGCATGCGGTCAGCAAACTCCTCGCGGAGACTGGCCATAAGAAGAGTACCCAAACCACTGCCGGTACCACCGCCAAGACTGTGTGTCATTTGGAATCCCTGGAAACTCTCAGTGAGCTCAACCTCTCGCCTGACGGCGTCAATCACCTGCTCCTGGATCTCTGCACCCTCGGTGTAGTACCCTTTCGCCCAGTTATTGCCGGCACTCGAAAGCGCGTTGATGAAGTTGTCGGGGCGGAAAAGATCACCGAGCGGACCGCTGCGCACGTTGTCGAGAGTGCCGGGCTCAAGGTCTACAAGCACAGCACGCGGAATATACCGGTCGCCAGACTGCGAGTAGTACACGTCGAGCTTCTCGTTCGCGTACACGTTGCCGGAGTATGTGCCTTTGGGGCCGGCTGTGGGAGATGTGCTCTCGGACTTGCGGAACCCGGAGCCATCGATGTTATGCTCGGCGCTGATGGTCTGCCAGAATGCTGTACCAATCTGGTTTCCGCACTGACCAGTCGAGATATGAATGATTTCACGCATCTGGTTGGAAAGGGGGGGTTGTGGTATGATGAGGTCTCGGTTTTCAATGGTGTGTTTATATGATTAATAAGTAAACGCGTATTTCTGACACAGCAAGCGTGTGTCTCGCTGTACACTTGTGGTGCGCTGTGCACACTTACCCACACATGTACATACTATGTATGCGTGTGTGGGGCGGCGACAGCTGGGAGAGGGGTTCCCTACCAGGGTTTGCAGGGTTCATGCAAACCATGCAAACCCGATGGGAGAGAAATAATATCACAGTAATTGCTTGTAAGCTTCTACTAAAGAATATTGAATCTGGAGAAATAAGATCAATGCTGGAAATTGATCGCAGATATATACCATGGCGGAATTGTGATCTTGGCAACAGGGTTTTCCTCCATTATTCTCCTGTTCCACCTCAGAGTCCTGGTTTCACCGCTTCGAAACCCAAACATTCCTCGCTGTCGCGACTAATCTCTACTTGTAAACAAACATCATGTGATCATATTAATAATATATAATTATTTCGATAATGGTAGCAGCAGGTTATTACGTGTAAAGACCGCTGAGATACAATTGTGCGTGAGGTGTGCGTGAGGTGTGCGTAAGTGAGATTACGTGCATAAGCTCATCTATAAATCTAAGACTTTGAAACTGCATAGATGCACAAACAGACAGACTGCAATTCTTATGGGGATGGTCAAATTCACAATAGTATATATGGTTGTAAATTTGGGCAGCACATACCGCGTAGTGCCTGTCATATACAAATCTGTCATTCTATTATAATAATTGAGTGCGCTATTTACGCCGCACCCCCCTTGATATATAAATAGTTGTAGTTCCGCAACATTTTATTGGAACATCGCCGTTGTATACCCATACATTTTATTAGAATTAATGCTAACAGTCTACATCTGTCGCGTGGCACTCGCGCGCAGCCCGGTATTACCTCGTATCATCTAGTAACTGGCACTTCACGAACTGCAGCAGGTCGCTACAAACCGCCACAAACCACAAAGATTAGTACACGTTTTTGAAATTGAAATCCCGCGTTACTGTAAATAAGACTGAATAACAAATAGTCGAATAGCATGTAAAGTATATCGTTAAAACGGTGCCATCTCGCTTCTTCATGTACGGGAAGGAGCCTGTAGTTGACACAGGGTCCCACAGGGTCCCACAGGGTCCTAGTGACGCCATGCGCGGCTATGTGCGCGAATAAATGAAGAGAAGAAAATAGCACATGGATCAAAATTAGTGTACAGTGGCTAAAAAAAGAACAGAATTATCACCAAAGTAGCACTTAATGGCACAAAGAGTTTGTTGTTTGCAGTATATGGTGTGTCTGCGTATGTAAGTTACTGGTCCTTCATGACGTCATTCTCATTGTCTTCTATTTTGACATTGTTAACAGGCGAGACCGTCTCTAATTGTGAAGTCTCGCTTGTAGTGCTCTCCTCGGACTTCATGGGGTCTTCGTTTTCGTCGGTTTTGACAATCCCAGTCTCATTGGCCACATTTGCATTATCATTATCATCATCATGTTGCTCGTTTTTGACGGCAGCTGCGGGTTTTGCCTTTTTCGGCGTTTCTGACGCTTGGGAATCGGCCTTCGGTTTCCTGCCACGAGATTTGGGTTTCGCTTCTCCTTCTGCGCCAGCCTCGGCTTTCACAGCGTCTTTGTCGACAGGTTTCTTAGGTCCGCGCGTCCGTTTGGGTTCGGCGTTGATCTGGTCCTCGTAGTTGCGCATGACATCACGCAAAAAGTCGAACCGCTCTTCGTCCCAAACAGCATTATACAGGTGCACTAACGAGATCCGTTTAGCGTTTTTTTCTTTGGCCTTCTCACATGTCGCGTCCACCAATTGGATCATGAACAGTTCCAATGCTTTGGCAACAACGACAGGAGTGGCCTGAGCGACCTTCCCGACGTCCTCATCGGACTGCATTAAGCGCTTAATGCGCGCAACCGGGAACTGGGTCTTAATGTTTCTGTCTAATTGCGATTGTCTAGTGTCATCAACCTCATCATGTTCTGACATCTCGGCTGAACCCTAAGCCTACTTTAAGTGGTACGACTTTCTGTATAATGGAATACATGTTGAACCTCTGCAGCAGTATCTTGTATACAGAGTGTGATTCTTAGTAATAGTGTGCGATGAGATTAGCCTAGGGTGTAGGGTAAGATCATTCAAGCTATACTTAGACTGAAACGGGATGTAAGTCCAAATGTATATTATTCCAATTGATTATTTAGGTTGTTTCACCATCCTATTTATACTTGAGTATCCAGT